>PVKP010023295.1:0-36454 GCA_004027715.1 Plecturocebus donacophilus | reverse complement strand
AAAAAAAAATTACTCTATAGAACAACCGGTCTGATTGCACCCCTTTCACAGAATTCCCCCCTCCAATACACCCACACACACTACTGTCATTGATTGGATCAGAATGGTCACCTGACCCAAAGCTGCTGAGCTATAGACTTCTAAGTGACCAATCAGATCCTCTCTTCTCAAGAATTTGTATAAAGAGATGTATAAATTGTGGTAAAGTCTACAGTAAGCTTTTCGATTCAGATCTTAGGTCAGTTGGGAGACTAGAAAGGAGTCGGTTCTGTAGGGAGCAAAGGTAACAGAGAATGGAGGCTGCATGGATAAGCAGAGAAGATGGGCCTACACAGCAGGGAGGGAAGAGAAATGGAGAAACAAGAGGCCACGTGGTCCTCCTGTGTAGTTCAGAAGAGCTGTCCCCATTCTCACAGCTCCCCTGTGAGCAATGTTTCCCATGGAGCCTGTGTACTTGAACAATATCGCATTTTATTTGAACTAGCTTGAGTGAATTTCTTTTCTTGCAATCCAAAAATATCTCAAACTACATGCCCGTAATCCCAGCACTTGGGGAGACCAAGGTGAGAGGATGGCTTGAGCCCAGAAGTTTGAGACCAACCTGGGTAACATAGTGGGAATCCTGTGTCTACAAAATTTTTTTTAAAAAATTAGCCGAGTGTGGTGGTGTATGCCTGTAGTCCCAGCTACTTGGGAGACGTGAAGTGGGAAGATAGCTTGAGCCTGGGAAGTCAAGTCTGCAGTGAGCTATGATTGTGCCACTGCACTCCAGCCTGAATGACAGAGTGAGACCAAAGAAAGAAAGAGAAGAAAGAAAGAAAAAGAAAAAGAAAGAAAGGAAGAAAGAAAGAAGAAAAGAAAAGAAAGAAAGAATCTCAAACTATAGAAGCAATAAACACATGCTTTCTCAGAATCTCAAGTCTTGAGCAAGTCTCTGCCTGGCTTTGCCAATGATGACCAGTGCTCCCAAACACATATCCATGTGGAGGTCTCTCAGGAACCTGAGACTCAGTATTCACTAAGTGAATCCATCCATTTCCCTCCACATGCTCCCAGTGTTTCCAAATTCAATGAATGTCACTAATATCCTCTAAGGTTTCTGACCTGCGAGTTCCCCTCAACCCTCCATTCTTAGCTTCCCAGATTCAACCTATCTCAAATCCTCTCAAATACTGTCCCCATCCTTCTGCTTCTCTGCCCCACCCTAGTGCAGGCTTTACCACCTCCCATACTGTGGGCGACAACCTTGACTTGGTCTTGCACCTTTCCAATAGCCAATACTCAAGTCTAGTCAGTGTACACACACACACACACACACACACACATGCACACACACACACGGCAGCATTTAAAACCCTCCCATGGCTTTCCTTTTAGGGTAAAGTCACAACTCATGTGCATGGTCTCCAGGGCGCTGTTCATTGTGACCTCTCCAGTCCTGTATCTCAGCATGCTGCCCACACTCTGCCCGGGCTGAACTGCTTTCAGTTCCTCAAACATGTCATGCTTCTCTGCCTGAAGGACTTTTGTGTACCCTGTGCCTCTCAACGTGGAATTCCTCCCCTACCTAGCGGCTCTTACTCTTCTCCTGTGCCTCAGCTTAGAGTTCATGTCCTCCACAAAGTCTCTTCTGATTTTCTGAACTTAAGGTTAAGTATCCCTAGTATATGGCCCTGTGACCTTCTGTGCCTGACCACCCAGAGCACTTGTCGATCTTCATTGTCACTGCTTGTTTGTATTGTCTCCCTGGTTTGACTGTAAACTCCCGGCAGGCGGGGCATTGCTCTGTTATATCTCTAATGCTGAGCCCATCCTGTGATCAGAGAGAAGCACAGATCCTGGGGGCCTGGTTACATAGCAACTAGAGCACCACAGCCGTGAGGTGTTCACGATCTAGGCATGTTTGACAGTCTTGGAAAAGAAATAGCTGTAAGAAGGAGAGAGTATGAAAAAAGAAACTTTGGACCAGATCAGTAGATGAGGACAGTGGTACAGAAGAAGAGTATTCAAAAGAAGATGGAACAAGTATGGCTCCAAGACATCTGGAAGTTGAGAGAATATTTCTGGTTTAGCAGGAAGATGATGATTTGGTTTTTGTGAGAGTAGGATTGGGTTTGGTGATGGCACAAGGAGTCCAAGTGAAACTTAAAGTTCCAGGACACCAGCTGCAGAGAGGCAAAGGCCAGAGATGACTTGTCTAGAGGTGATGGTGGAATGAATGAAGGAGCTTCTACAGTGTGAGCCGAATATAGGGCCAACAGGAACCTTCCAGTTAAGTCAAGAAGAGCAGAGATGAAGATGGAAGGAGACCTTCAAGGAATAAGTGAGAAAGCAGAGATCAGAGTCCATCCCCAGAGCATAACATGAAGTCATGAAGGCCAAGAGAGGAGAGAGATTAAGGAGGAGCTAGCTTGGAAGATTCAGTGCTGATTGTTGTAATGGCAAGCATGTATTTGAGCCCTTTGCATGAGCAAGGCGTTTTGAGGAACTCTTCATCAATGATCTTGTTTAATTCTCACAGAAAGTCTATGAGACGGGTGGCACTATTATTCTCACTTTACAAATGAGTTAACTGAGGCTCCAAGAAAGCCTATAGCTTATCGAGGTCATATGCCTAGTAAGCGGCAGAGCTAGGACTCAGACCCACTATCTTGGAACTTAGAGCTGGAACTTGGGAGATCAAGGGAAAGCTGGAATGGCGGGGTCGGGCAAGGGAGAATATCAGTTTTCTGTGACTCCAGATAGCTTGATGAAACAAAGCAGAAGTCTCTATTGTGGAAGAGAATTGAAGTTAAAAAAGATAGGAAGCCTAGCTTCTCTTCTGATGAGTGGGGCCCCCAGTAGAGGGTGACAGAGGGCAGGAGAGGAGGCCCAGGCCTCTAGACCCCTGTCCCTGCCTCTGCCCAAAAGAGTGAGCTAAGGTGGCTTCTCCAGAGCCTTCTCCGCTTCCTGACTGTAAACAGCCCCAGAGTTGCTATTCTGGGCCCTTTTCAACATGCCAAGGCGCTGTTGAGAGCTGGCAGTGCAGAGATGGAGAACAGCTAGCTCCCAATCAACTTTCCCAGGGCCCCTGTGTAAAGTCCCCTGCAGCCCTGGCAGGAGGCAGAGGCCCTGAGAGGAACAGGAGGTGGGCAGACCAACCCATTTAGAGACCCCACGAGGGGACCTGCCTGAGGCAAACAGCTGGGGTGTCCACAGCATCCCATTTTAAAAGAGGCCAGAAAGAGTCAATGTTAGTGCATGAGTTTACTAACAACTGACAACAATTCTTTCCCCAATATGGAGACCTGGGGATGAAGGCAGAAGAGTCCTCCCACCCCCACCTCAGCCCCCAGTTCCTCTTCTGCCTGCTGCCTCATATACTCTTCCTTTATTTCTTCCTCTCCCTCATATTTCTTCCCAAGGACTGGAAAACCTTTGTCCATCAAGAACCTAAGTTTAGGAAAAAGAGAACCAGGGACCAGGCACGTTGGCTCACGTCTGTAATCCCAGCACTTTGGAAGGCTGAGGCAGGCAGACTTTAAAGGTCAGGAGTTCCAGACCAGTCTGGCCAACATGGTGAAACACCGCCTCTACTAAAAATACAAAAAAATTAGCCGGGGTTGGTGGGGCGCGCCTGTAATCCCAGCTACTTGGGAGGCTGAGGTAGGAGAATCGCTTGAACCTGGGAGGCGGGAGTTGCATTAAGCCGATTGCGCCATTGCCCTTCAGCCTGGGCGACAGAGCAATACTCCATCTAAAAAAAAAGAAAAAAGAAAAAAAAAAAGCATGAAGGGAGGAGAGAGAACCTCCTTTCCCAGGAACTCCACGGTGACTTGGTGCTTTTTCGGAGAGAAGAACCAAATCTGTGGACTCACTCCCCAGACCAGGGAGTGTGACTGAAGAGTTGCAGGCCTCCAGGTAGACATTTGGGGCAAATTTGGGGACTGAACTTCGGGCCCCTTGAGGCGTATAGGCACAAGGAGAATCAAAGGAAGAGGAGAAAGGAAGCCACGCCCACATCAGAGCGGACTGCTTCCGGTGGGCACAAAACTCCTCTGAGAGGAATTTTGGTCCTGCATTGGATGGGTCATGGATCTCTCACCTCAAACCTTTGCAACCCCAGCCCCTCCCACCAGTCTGCCAGCTCCCAAGACGCAGGCCTTTCCACTTCCCTCCCGCACGTCGGACCCCATTTGTTTTCCTTCGCTCTGTTGCTTCTGCTGCTTTCAATAAATATGGCTGGCTTTAAAGTCAAGGCAAAGGAGATTTGCAGATAAAAGGGAAGGGGTCTGAACTCTCAGTTGTGTTGCTGGCTTGCAGGTGGACCTGAATCAAGTAGATGCTGAATACAGGCAGGCCACAGTAATAACAGCCCCCCTGGGGGGTGTGCAAATCACCAATTCTGGTAAGCACGGAAGAGTCTGTGGGTGAAGGGACCCTGACCCCCTTCTCCACTCTGTTTCTCCCCAGCCCGGTGACAGGGGCCTCCACGTGACTTATCTTGGCCTCAGGTCTTTGTGCCATCTCTGCCTGGACCATTTCTTTCAAGGGGCACCATGACTGGCTCAAATATCAGCTCCTCAGGGAAACCTCTCTATTCTGTTTTATTATCTTCAAGGCACTTATCCCTATCCAATTTTTTTTTTTTTTTTTAGACAGAGTCTTGCTCTGTCGCCAGGCTGGAGTGCAGTGGCCTCATCTCAGCTCACTGCAACCTCCACCTCCGGGGTTCAAGCAATTCTTCTGCCTCAGCCTCCCAAGTAGAGTAACTGGGATTACAGGTGTGCGCCACCACACCCAGCTAATTTTTGTATTTTTAGTAGAGATGGGGCTTCAGCATGTTGGCCAGGATGATCTCAGTCTCCTGACCTCGTGATTCACCTGCCTCGGCCTCCCAAAGTGCTGGGATTATAGGCATGAGCCACCGTGCCTGGCCCCAAAAGTTATTTTTAAAATTAATTCCTAGCCCCCAGTGCCACCCCATAAAAGCTCCATGAGAGCATGGCCTTGGGGCACCCTGTTCTTGCCTGCATCGGGGCACAGAGAAGAGTACCTGGCTTTTATCAACACTGCGATGTAAACGTGTATCAATCGAATTCATTGAAATGGAAGCTTCAACCCACAAAAAGCAGCCAAATGTGTAAAATGATTGTTTATCAGCAATTAAAATTTAGTTTCAAATCATTATTTTTGCCCATCTCTCAAAACCATAGTCCCTCTTCTCCCTAATCGGTTGCCTCTTTCCTTTCATCTGGCCAGATCCTACATTTGGAATGTCGAGAATATCTGTAGACTCCCGACAGTTAAAGGAAACCTATGGCTTTAAAAAGACGGTCATCACTGAAGATTGCATTAAAAGGAAAATCTCCAAAGGAGATAAAGGGCCTCGGGGGTGGGTGGTGCCTGCCCAGCCACCCCACCCTGCAGGGAAACCTGCCCGAGGCCTCCTTAACCCTTCCGTGGCCCGCACCTCAGGAAGAGGCTGGGAAAGATCAGAAGAACCAAACACTACTTGCTGACTGGAAGAAAACAGCAAAAAAGGAAGAAAAAAAAAAGACCCATTCCAGTGCTGCTCCCCACCCCCATCCTTTCTTCTTCCAAAGAGCCTTCTGTTCAGAGAAATTAAAGGACTCTGATAGCAGATCACAAATTCAGGACAGAAAAGCTCCACTATGTAGCCAGAGACTGTATTGTGGGTGACCAGACGTTGGGCACTTTTTTTGCTTATGAACTTTCGGACACCATTCAAATAAAAGACTATTTGTTCCTGGACAAACACCAGCAAAGAAGCTTTTAAGAGGAGGGGATATTTTTGTTTTGCATTTTCTCTTTGTAAAAAAAAAAAAAAACGAGAGAGTGAAAGAGATAGAGACATAGAGACACTTGCTCTACTTACTTTGCACATAAAAGAACTTAGACTAATTTGTTTACTATTGCTGGAGATTCATGTTTACAAGTTCCTGCAGCATTGTGGTAAAAAGAAATGCTATTTTTAAAAAGTAAAAACCCACACAAGCCTCCATATTCAGGGTTCTTCTTCCCCTTCCTGCCTTCCTCACTCCCCACTTTCGTTTCACAGATGGCCACAAACACTGAGCCAAGTCGAAGCTCAGGAGGCCCTTGTCTTTCTCTCTCAGACCCCTTTCTGAATCCCTTCTGAAAGGCTCATACCTGAATTTGGAAGGCAATCTCTAGTCCAAGTTCAGTGGATTTCTACTTGCCACAAAAGTCACACCCCACCTGTGCTCCTTTTCAGCAAACCAAACTCCTGGCAGACCTGAATACACACCCTAGGTTTCAATCTCCGACCCCTTGCAGTTTTCATTTTCCTTATATACAGGGACCGTTTCTGAAATCAAGCTAGCAAGATGTTGAATAATGTCCTTTTTAAAAGAGGGTGTGTCGTAACTGGGTCACTAACTGTGTGACTAATCACGGGTGCCTGTAACCACAGCGACTGTGGCTTCAACCTGACTTGGTCATTTGTAAACCACAAAATGACCCAGCCATCTGCAGGGGCTGCTGGCTCAGGAGCTCCCAGGTCTTCCCAGGCCTGTCCCCCTCCTCACCCACAGGAGCAATGGGAGCAGCCTGGGACCACCCTCCCCTTGCCCCTGCACTGGCAGCATCTGGGAGAGAGCTACTCACTTCAAACCTCTTCTTACTCAAGTCTTTACAGGCCTGTGTTGCAGGGACGACCGCAGCAGGCATTGGCAACAGCTGCTCTCCGGCATGAGTTCCATTTAACAACACCAAACCCAAAGGAGAAAAAGAGGGGGTCTAGAATAAGTTTCTTTTCAAGAAAAAAACAAAACAAACCTGGAAAGGTGGCCTGAGGAAAACCTTCCCCCAGCTAGTTTAGGGCTCTTTGCTATGCCTAACACTTATTCATTGTACTAAAACTTGATAAAATCCATAAAGTTTTCCCCAGTCACTAACGCAACTTAAGGAACTTTCAAGGCAGGAGTAACCTTTGCCCCAGGGTCCGCAAACGTATCCTAAGTTCGGAGCACTAAGGCTGCAGTGCCTCAAGGCAGATCCCTCCCAAGGAGGGCCCAGATTGGAAGCAATGCAAGGAGGAACAATTAACCGCTTACTTTCTGGAGACCCAAGTTCCTTTTTGGTGGGTCCTGCAGCGCTGTAAGAAAAATCTTAGGGCCAAGGGCCTTATTTCCTTGCAGTTGAGGATGATGGGTGGTAGTGGAAGGAAGATATGCTCCTGCTACCTGTCAGCAGGAACCCTCCACCCCTTCTCTCGGAGAATGGCCAGTTTTTTCTTCACGGTCTGGTTAAAACTGGTTGAAGGTACACAAAGGACTAAGCAACCTTTCTTTCAGCCCCACCTTCTTACCCGTGTTCCCCCATTTCCTTCACTATCAATCCCACTTTTTTTTTTTCTTATCACATTAATTCAGGAGGGCAACTGCTTCTGTCCTGGGAGGGAAAAAGTTTTCTCCAAAAGGACAGACGGAAGCAACGAATGGGAAGGAAACCGACAACGCTTGTGAAATCCCAAACCGGATTGGTAAGAACAACATCATCAATTATGGATCCCTCGAGCCGCCTCCGGCCTGTTACGTGGTCTGTCTCCACGGCCCTGCCCGGCGCGGGCGACACTTGTCCATGAGCGCCGGTCTCCGGGGCCTCAGATGTCCTCGCCTGGCCTGGCCACAGCGCCCGGCGAGGTGCCCCAGACTAGGGCGGCGGGGGCGGCTGGGCGCTCAGCCGGGAGGGACGCGCCAGCTGCGGGGACGACGCCCCCCCAGCCGGCAGAGCACAGGCTCGCCATTGTTCCCGGAGACCCCCGTGGGAACACCCCGAGCTAGCCTGGGCGCTCCGGTCCGAGGGGCCAGGGATGAAGAAGGGAATGCGAAGGGCGCCGGGGCGGGCAGGCGGGCGGAGAGGGTGCGAGGTGTGCCCGCCACCCCCGGGCGCGCAGGGCCCGCTGCCTTGGTGGGCGGCGTGGCAGGACCCCGGGCAGCGTGCGACATCCGCGCGAGAGCGCGGGGGCGGGAGGGGACGTCGTCACACTCAGGACGCCCATCTGGACCGGCTTTCCTCCCGTGCCAGAAGCGAGGAGGGAGAAGTCAAGGTTAAACGCTGCGGTGGGGCTCGGGCGGGCACTGGCGGGGGCGCACACAGCTGCCGGCCCCTCCGCCCGCGCCCAGCCCGCCGAGAGCCCCGCGCAGGCTCCTGTGGCCGCACCTTGCCCTTTGTCTTTCCTCCCGAGCAGATGTGCTGTGACCCCTGCAGCATGCGGGCTGTCAAGATTAAAGGAGCCTCCACTCTGTTTCCAAACTGCAACTCTTGTCCCCAAGACCACCCCAACCCCACCTCTTGTTTTGTTTTATTTTGTGTTTTGGCCGCAAGTCAACCACTCATCATAAGGTGGGCAAACCCCTCGGTCCACATTTAAGTTTGTTTGTGTGACAAATCGGCCTGCCGTTCCGCCCTCTTAGCTACTGTCACCAGCACCAGAAAAACAATGAATGACGAGATTAAAGTTACGGAAAAACGACTCATCCTGCAGATGTCGTCTACTGAAGGCTGCTCTATGGACAAATATGTAAAGGGTCTTTGTGTGTTCGTGTGTGTGTGTGTGTGCGTGTGAAAAGCCAACAGCTTCACGTTTGTTCTTCGGTAGTTTGTCTTCAGTTTGCCTCCCCCAGCCCCCATGATGAAAGGTCAATTATCAGACTCAAAAATAAGCAACCTTATCTGGCAAGCCTGTACGCCCAGAAACGAATGGGAAAACTGGGGTTTCTCATGGGGCAGAGAAAAGGGAACTCCACATCAAGCTGAACTGTGTGTGAGTCAGGCTCTGGAGAAAATCGTGGGTAAAGGAAATGTGGGGGGCGGTTTCCTGGATTTCTGCTGCAGGAAGAAACCCCCGAAGGGAGGGAGGGGCGGAGGAGGAGAGCGTGGGCCGGGAAGGGAGGGAGAAGGGCCTCCTGAAGGCCGAGGGAGGGGGCGGGCTGGATCGGTAGGAAGGCCGGGGCTTTCTTTGTTCGGTTGGTGTGAGCTGGGGCTGGGCGCAGTGCAGGCGCCTACGTGTGCACCGCGCGGGCAGCTGCCCGGCGAGGTAACAGCTGGCACCTGTGCGCGAGATGCAGCCTGCATTAGCAGTATCATTATTCAGCATTAGAGCATTACAAAGATAATTACTGTGAGTTAGAAAAGCAGAGGACAGAAGGAATTGAAACCCCAGACCCCTTGGCTTATCGAACTCCCGGGTCACAAGTGTAATTTCAAGCAGCTTTGGGAAAGCCACCTCTCAGAGAGCTGTGAGTCTGCCACGTTAAAGAGGGCACTCGGAAGACGCGACAGCTGGAGCCAGTGGCACAGGGGCTCTATTCCAGGTTTGATCCTGGCTCAAGGATAAAATGAGGGTCATAGATGGGATGTCGAAGGTCATCACACTAACATTTTCTGATCTCCAAAGCAGTTCTCCTTAGACTATCAGAACCATCCTTCTTTTATCTAGAATTAAATGGGTCAAATGGAGTAGAGCAGGTACTTTGGTCTTTGAGTAACAACGAGAGCCACAACAACTAACAACTGTCCAGCTCTTTTTGTGTCAGACCCAATGGAAACACTTTTGTGAATTCTCTCCCTCAGTTCTCACAGCAACCTTAAAATGAGGGCGTGATTATTACGGCCATTTGATAGATGAGAAAACTGAGGCTTTGGAAGAGTCAGCAAAGTTCTTCAACATTTTGCTCCGACATTTACTCTGTGGATCTAGAGCAGCGATCCCCAACCTTTTCAGCACCAGGGACCATTTTGTGGAAAACAAATATTCCACAGATATCGGGGCATGGTTTCGGGATGATTCAAGTGCATTACATTCGTTGTGCACTTTATATCTGTTATTATGACATGATAATATATAATGAAATAATTATAAAATTCCTCATAATGTAGAATCAGCAAGATCCCTGAGTTTGTTTTCCTGCAACTAAATGGTCTCATGTGGGAGTGATGGGAGATAGTGACAGATCTTCTTCAGGCATTCAATTCTTTCTTTCTTTTTCTTTCTTTCTCTCTTTCCCTTCTTTCCTTCCTTCCTTCTTTTCCTTCTTTCTTTCTGTCTCTCTCTCTCTCTCTTCTCTTTTTTTTTGATGAAGTTCACTCTTGTTGTCCAGGCTGGAAAGCAATGGGGCAATCTAGGCTCACAGCAACCTCCACCTCCCAGGTTCAAGTTATTCTCCCGCCTCAGCCTCCCGAATAGCTGGGATTACAGGTGCATGCTACCACACCTGGCTAATTTTGTATTTTTAGTAGAGACGGAGTTTCTCCATGTTGGCCAGTCTGGTCTAGAACTCCCCACCTCAGGTGATCTGCCCGCCTCGGCCTCCCAAAGTGCTGGGAATACAGGAATGAGCCACTACACCCGGCCAGGCATTAGATTCTCATCAGGAGCGTGCAACCCCGATCCCTCACATGCACAGCTCACAATAGGGTTTGAACTCCTATGAGAATCTAGTGCCAACACTGATCTGACAGGAGGGGGGTTCAGGTGGTAATGGGAGTGATGGGGAGCGGCTGCTAATTGGCAATCTTGGTTCATGGCCGTGGGATTGGGGACCCCTAGTCTAGAGAAGACTCAGGCCTACTGTACCTCCGATTTCCCATTGGTCAGACAGAAATACAATCCTGCCCTACTGCCTAGAGGTTGAGAAGCACATGCCTTTGGTTTTGGATAGCCAGTAAATCTCTTTCCCAAAGCTTGAAATATGCGTGAATGCCAGCTCTCCAAACACACATTCTCTCTGCATGTATCCTTGTTTGGGTCTGAAGTAAATCTCACAAAAGTAAGTATTGTACCGTATTGTGATTTCTAAAAAAACGCAGTATTTTTAAGAAGCACCTTCTTTTATGGATTGGTATAGTAATTTAATTAGTGAAAAGTGTTTCACAAACTGGCTCAGCAAAAAGTTTGCACTTAGCACATGTGGTTAACTATGTGGGCAGTAATAAGGTGAAGAACTTGGGAATCAAAATTAACTTGAGTTTCATCTAAGCCAATAAACTCACTTCCCATCTCCTGACTCAGGCATGGTAGGCCCGAGTCTTCTCTAGACCAGGGGGTCCCCAACCCCCAGGCCACAGACTGGGAAATTTTTCTAACAATTTTGTTTTCTGACATTGCAGTGACTGAAATCAGAGAGGACATTTAATTTCTGGCATACACGTTGAGTTTATACCATCGGATTATGATACCAAGGAAGTATTATTATTAATAATATAGGTCATAATTATTAATAAAAATGACGAACATGAACTGGGAAATGATGATGGGTCAGTATGACACCGAATGCTACACATTCATTATCTCATTTAATCCTTACAATGAAAGCCCTGGCTTCTACTCTCTCCCTAGTCCCCTCTCCACACGCTAGCTAGGGAGCTCTTTCTTTTTCAGGGACACCTGTACTTTACTGAATGCCCTTGTAGAAAAGTGTGTGAGGACAAAGGGCTGATGTAGGACGAGGAATGGAAGATGGAGTGCATGGAAGACAGGTTATGGGCAGAGCTCCTGGCCTGGGTGCTGTCTCCTATTCTTCAGATAGACTTGGAAGATCAACACTGGAATGATGATGAACAGAATGGTCATAAGGATGCCCAGAACCGGGGCCCAGATGTTCAGGCACTTGGCAGGGGAGGCATAGGCCTGGGTCCTGGTCAGGTCGCCAGCCATCTTCCTGTCCCTGGACTTCATGTAGTAGGCAAATGTTGTGAAGTCCAGGCAGCAGGACTTCATGAAGAAGGTGTTGAACAGAGACCAGGTGACATGGTCGGGCACAGATGTCTCGCTGCAGATGTGGATCGTGATGGACGTCGCAGGAACAGGGTTGTGGGGCGCCCCCAGCACAGCCACCGCTTACTCCTCCTTGAGCGTCTCATAGCTGGGGGGACCAGTGTTTGCAGGAGTAAAGATTTGGACCATGTGGTTCTTGGCATCCAAGGAAGATCAGCTGTCAGAGATCTTTTAAAAATGTGAATGAAGTCAAGTTCTGCTCTTGTGTTAAAGGCTTCCAGTGGCTTCCCACTGAACTCAGGAAAACTCTGATTGCTTCTCTGGGCCTACAAGCCAGCACCAGCTGGACCTGCCTACTGCCAGTTGACTCCATCAGCCCACAACACATGCCTAACCATGCACCACCTGCTTGGGCTTCTTCAGCCTTTAAAGACATTCACACCCCATGGCCTTTGCACATGCCCGTTCCTCTGCCTGCAATACCTAGCCCTTGCCTAATTTTATTTTTTCAATTCTTTCATTTAAATGTCTCCACCTCAGGGAGACCTTCCCTCAAATCAATCAGGTCACCCTTGTAACCCTTTCTTTTTCTTCACCATGTGAAATGACCATTATCGTTATCATTATTATTATTGTTTTGCTTGCTTACACCTTCATTTTTCTCCCTGATTCCTAAGATCCAGGAAGTCAGGGTTAGGCATTGCTCTCCACATATCTTCAATGCATAACACTTTTGGACCCTGCAATAATAATGTTTGCTAAATTAATAGAGAAGCACCCTCAGAGGTAGACACTATTATTATTATTATTATTATTGAAATGGAGTCTCGCTCTGTCACCCAAGCTGGAGTGCAGTGCAGTGGCACAATCTCGGCTCACTGCAACCTCCACCTGCCAGGTTCAAGCAATTCTCCTGCCTTAGCCTCCCTCCCAAGTAGCTGGAATTACAGGCACATGCCACCATGCCCAGCTAATTTTTTTATATTTTTACTAGAGATGGGATTTTACCATGTTGACCAGGCTGGTCTCAAACTCCTGACCTCAAGTGATCTGGCCGCTTCAGCCTCCCAAAGTGCTGGGATTACAGGTGTGAGCCACCATGCCTGGCTGTAGATACTATTATTATTCTCACTTTATAAATGAGGAAACTGAGGTATGAGGATGTTAAATAACTTGTTAAAAGTTATATGACTGGACCTGGGATGGGCACGTGACTATCTCAGATTGCTACCATTGATTGAAACCAAAAACAAAATGATACACACACAAATGATCATGAAAAAATGTTAAAATCAAATTGGACTCTACAGAAAATGAACTTACCTTGTGGACAATTGAAATTTACATAAGGGAAATATCTCCAAATATATCAGAGGTTAACACATCAGCTTGCACATTTATTCCAGCCACATGGGTTAACATTAACATATTCTGTGACTCCAGATGCAATGCTTCCTAATATTTCTGATTTCTTAAGAGGTTTCAAAGTATTTGAGCACTTGGACTGTTCTCTTCAAACTGTATGAGCAGGTGGGCATTCCATCCAGTCATTTCTGCCCTCACCTAAGGGAACAAGCAGAACGTGGTTTTATTACACAAGAGTAAGAGCCAATGCAGCCACAAACCCAGTGACCTTCTAGCTACTTTCTGAATCTTAAAATAACTTAGAAACAGCCGTCACCCAAGGGAGAGGTGGAATTTAAATTAAAGGGAAAAGGCTGATTTTATGCTTAAATTGCTGAAGTCCCTTCAAAATCAAGTGTCCCCAGTTTCTCCAGACAGGAAATAGACAGCTTTTTTGTAACAAGGAAAGCACATGGGTCTTATCTCTGTGTTGCTTTCACAGCTTAGATAAACCTGTGTGTCCTACAGAGGAAATGCAACAGGGTTTCAGCAAGAACCTGTATGCTGTGTGAGAAGCTCCCTCCAGAGAACTGAAGTCTTCCGTTTCCTTCCAGCGGGAACCATAGCTGCTCTGTAGGAAAATACAGGAATCTGATTCACATAGAACAAAAACCAACAACCCTGAGGGGTAAGGGGATTTTCCTGAAATATGTGAGTTTCTCTGGTTTCACATGACACTGTGTATGGTTACGCTTCACATACCACAGAAGGCTGAAAATGGTCATTTCCTGACCCCTCTGGTGGTGGTTTTCCAGCCAGGAAAGCATTCTGACTAACCAATCAATGCTACTTTTTTTTTTTTTACTTTGAGTCTCCATGCTACTGCAAGAAAGCCACTTGTCCTTGGCAGGGGTGGGGGGAGAGGGTGGGGCTTCAGAGAAGCAACCTCAAGTTGGTCTTGTTATCAATCATCTCTGCCTATTGTGAGAGTTTGAACAGGCAAAACCTACCCACACACACTGGCGTGATACACATTTTCAGTGTGTTACTTAAAGCAGAAATGAGACGTCATCTGCTTTTCCATCAGATTAGGTTTGGTTTTTAAATATAAATATTCAGACCAAACTGAGATTTTTAGAACTTTGTAACATACAAACTTGATTGTGAAAATACACGCAAGAAAGATGATATGTGTTTTTAGTGTTTTAAAGTGCAAAACTCTGTTTTCACTGGTTCACTTACTTTTTATTTTTTTTATTTTTTTAGACAGAGTCTTGCTCTGTCACCAGGCACCAGGCTGGAGTGCAGTGGCATGATCTTGGCTCACTGCAACCTCCAGCCCCAGGATTCAAGCAATTCTCCTGCCTCAGCCTCCTGAGTAGCTGGGACTACAGGTGCTTGCCACCGTGCCCAGCTAATTTTTGTATTTTTTTAGTAGAGACGGGGTTTCACCATGTTGGCCAGGATGGCCTCGATCTCTTGACCTTGTGATCCGCCCACTTCGGCCTCCCAAAGTGCTGGGATTACAGGCGTGAGCCACTGCACCTGGCCTCACTTACTCTTTCATATGTTCAAATATATATGCATGAGCACCAGCGTGTGTATTGAGGGAGTGGAGCTTTCAAATCTTGAGACCTCTACGCAATGTTTATTGCTGTTACACTTAAACGAGGTTGAAGTTCAGCAGAGGCAGGCAGAGCAGGCCTTCAGTTTGCTTTGGGTTCATAGACACATCGATCATTTCTTCTCTTTTGTGTGGTCGTTGTCAAAATTGTCTGTACATGGAGGCACCAGCAGGGTCCACTCGGCCCTTCAGGAAGGCCCCTGACATACAGAAACTCTTAGTATACTAGATGCAATCAACTGTCTATAGAAATTATAGACTCTGAGGGACAGTCAGTGAATGCATGGCTTAGAGAAATTTAAGAACCTCAGGCCCACTGAGTGGTGAGCATACATTTTCAGAAAGGCAATATCATGTCACCAAATGGGTCCCCAGGCTGGTCACAGTGAATGAAAAGAACCAGTCTCAAGAAAGGCTCTTCCAAATTGAAATGAGAAACATGGGAACTTTTAGAAAGAGAATTTAATCCAGAAATTGTCACTCTATCCCTAATATTGTTGGGGAGAAGCCGGGGAGGAGGATGGCCTGACCAATGGCTAAAATTATTATGCGCCCTGAGATGGACCTTTCTGCAGTGGAGATGGATACAGGAGGCTCTTATGGACAGATGCCAGCAGCCACCAGTGTTACACATATTCTTGACCATTTGGCTGGTATATTTTGCACTAAACATGCATGAAATGGACTTATGCTTCACATGTCAGCTTCTTGTGATTTTGATTAAGCAACAGGCAGTCCTAAGCCAAACACCTCCAGATGCCCTAACAAATAATTTGTTGCCCTGAGAAGCCAGGACCAGACCAGAGACTCACTTTGGTAGTGCCCCTGAGAGACTAGCCTGACCAGCCAGGTGGCCCCCTATATGACCTCTCTGGCTTCTCTCTAATTCAAACAAACACACTGAAATGAAACCTCAAGACATTACAGGAACCCATGAGAGAGAAAGTGCTGCTTTCTTTACAACACTCATACCAGACTTGCATCTCAAACATCTGATGTTTTCTAACAGGATTCATACCTATTTATCAAAAGGCAGTTATTTTTCAATGAAATTTTGAAAAGATACACCCCTAAGTCAAAGTTTCTAAGGATTAATTCCTCCAGGAATAAATGTTTGAGAATAGACATACATATTTTTAATAGAGCAAGAAGCCTGGAATAGGTTCCAAGAAAATTAAAGGAAATGTCATGCTTATCATTATAAGGTGTGCTCAATGTGGAGAGTAAGTCCTCTTAGGAAGTAGAAGAATGAATAAATGAATGAGTGAACTGGGTGCCTCTCAGTGAGGGAATGGGTGATGACCGCTCCCACTGTTTTCTGGGGAGATAGCTGTTCTCAGGACTTTTTTCACTGCTGGAAGGAAAGCTGAGTGAGGTGATTATGTCAAGCAGCCTGGAGACAATTAACCCAGGTTTTCAGAGAACATCTTGGTCCTGTCTAGGCCAGTGCTTGCCTCAAAGGCTTCCTCATCAGCATAGAGTTATTCAGGTGATCCTTCAATTTCCCTGAAGGTGTTAGATGAGTAATGTAAAAATCTAGAAGAATTGAGCTCATAATGTGATAAGTAACAAAACTTTGCAAGCCTGTTAGAGGGGAAAATTGGAAAGGTTGCAGCCAATTATTAATAAGACAGATGAACATGAGCTGTCTAGAAAGCACTTGGACTCCGGGAGACATTGCCAATGCAGAAATGCACGGAGCAGAGGCGGGCACCTGGCAGTCCCGGACAAATCCAGCCGGGGGGGCGTTTTGATCATTCACAGGGTTTTTCTTTTAAGTGAACTAATATAAAATCAAGATTTTTTTTTTTTTTTACATTTAGAAAAATTTGCATTTCACCTCTGTCTCACACACATACAAATGAAATTCTTCATTTTTAGTTTGAGTCTATTAACTCAGGTCAGAAAGAGAAGGATAAAATGATTGACCTCATCTAAAACACCAAAAAGTTTTGCTTTTAGGAAGAGGAAATCACCACACTTACATTCAGAGGGTCAGGAGCCCTGGGTGCAATATTTAAGGAGATGCTCACTTTCAGGCTCCTGCAGATGCAGTGCTGGCCCCTGGAATGGGGTCTTCTTAAACTTTATGCTAGCCTCCTGCTAGTTCTGACTACCAGTAATCACAGGTGGGAGGGAGGAAGACAGAATGGCAGATAAAATGAAGACTCCTTTATTAAAATGAAATTAAAGAACTGTTGGGCTTCCCATTTCTATTAAATTTTAGAACTCAAATTACAAAGCTCCTAAATTTCAATTACCTTGATGTAGTCACGAATCTACACCATGGCCCTGCGTAAGACCATGCTTTTAGAAGCTTCTGTTACTATTCCTGTCTGAAGTTTAATAAAATTATTTCTTGCTACCTTTGAAATCCATCAGCCATGCTCTGCACTCCCTGTAGGTGTGGAATAGCTGACCAACATCTTTTTTAACTTTTGTTTTTCTTTTTTGTGGGGAGGGAGGAGGGGGAACGAAGTTTTGCGCTTGCTGCCCAGGCTGGAATGCAATGGCATGATCTCGGCTCACTGAAATCTCCACTTCCTGGGTTCAAGTGATTCTCCTGCCTCAGCCTCCCGAGTAGCTGGGATTACAGGTGCCCACCACCATGCCAGGGTAATGTTTTCTTTGTATTTCTAGTAGAGATAGAGTTTCACTATGTCGGCCAGGCTAGTTTCGAACTCCTGACCTCAGGTGATCCGCCTGCCTCAGCCTCCCAAAGTGCTGGGATTACAGGCGTGAGCCACTGCGGCTGTCCAATCTTTGTTTTTCTAAAAGCGTTCTCATGATAACCTTATAGCTTTTCTTATCCTCTTTCACTTTTTCTTATCCAACTCATCTTCCTTCAGTCATTGAGATTGTTGGTTTCTAGAGTTCTCATCCAGCCATGCATCCACCAGTGGTATCACCTAGAGTGTAAAAAAGCACACTGCATCTACTCTATACAGATCTTTCTTTCGGCGAGTGTTATTTTAGGTTTATATAGCATAGGCAGAGATAATGAGGACTGGTCCTTTAGGACAAATACTGAATGTTTTCTTTAGGTCACGAACCTCTGACTGTTGGACTCTGAGCAAAGCCGCCAAAGGTCGTACCTTCCATGTGGGTTCCTTAATTTATAACACAACATGTGGCTCTACCATCCCACTCCATCATCCCAGGCAAAGGCATCACACCTGAAGGAAACAATCTGGAGGCTGGTTGGTGGCTGTGAGCTGGCTTCCCATGACCCTGCTGATTACTAGGGACCCTGTCCTGGCGGCTAACAGACCCAATTAGATACACTTTCGGGGAACTCAATGTGAAGCCATAAAAGAGGAACAACAGCAGAGTAAGCAGAAATAGGAGAAGGCTCAGAGGAGAAAGTAAACAGGAGGCTTGAGGGCGTGGAAGTTGGGAGGCAGTAAAAGGCAGAGTTAATACAGTGAGGAGGTAGAGAAAAGGGGGCAAGAGAGACTACATGGTAGTGACTGCAGAAATGGGGGCAGATGGAGTGCAGGCGGAAAGGATCTGAGAAGCTGGCGTAGGTTGCTTTTGCCTCTGAGCATCCACCGGCATTTCTCCTTTGGCCACAGCAGCCTGGGGCTCCTTGGGTCCCCGACCCCGTCCTGTTCTCAGGCCTTTTGTTTTTGCAGGGATGGACTGAACCCAGCTCAGCCCCCTGCTCTAGGCCCAGGACTGGCCAATAAGAACATCACACACATTTTTGCAGCCTGGCCTGGTGCTAGGATGAGCATATGACTCAAACCAGGGCAGCAACAGCCAATGGACCTGGCTTCCAGAATGCCCATTGTAACTCTCTGCAAAGAGATGCTCTCTTTGCTACAGTGGGCAAGCTAAAATTGCCAGGAGCTACCATATGGAGAAAGTGGGTCCCAAAGTGAAGTCAAGCCAGAGAAAAGCAGAGCCAAGAGATGGAAAGAGAAAGGCTGAGTCACAAAGGGGGCCTACCTCTAGATGACTCAGATACAAGAGGCGCCATCAAGGGACGCCGGTGGAATGAACATCGCCTGGCCCTTGCTTCTGAGGATAACAACATAACTGGATACAGCAATGAAGGATCAGCCGCCTTTATTCCTAGCACGTGTATATAATTCCAGAACGATACCTGCTGAAAGAAAGACACTCGGAACACAGTTGCTGCTTAGCCAGTGATGGTTATTTTTATGAAGACATGATACACTTATTATCACCCAGTGGTGTCATATCTCACACTTGCAGGGAAAAGTCACAGATTTTCAAAATTACCCTTGAAAATCCTTTAGGAGGCTGTCACATTGGAAAGTGGGGATTCTCCAAAGACCCAGAGATCCAGATTCTCCTCACTGCAAGACAGATCACTGCTTCATGAGCAAATCACCAATTGGAGTTGTTGGTCTCCATGTCAAGGCGTGTAGAGAAACCACCTCTTTCAATGCTAGGGTCACTCAGCTCACAGCATGGGAGGCCCTTGGGAACAGAGACCCACTGGGGGGATGACAGACTTCCACTCCCAGCTTCCCCTTCCTGGGGTGTAGTTCATTGAGCAGCACCCAAATATCAACTGCCAGGAAAATCTATCTGGAAAGTAAGCTGACTCTTGGATTGTCTCTCCCCCAACGTGGTAAGAAAGCTGCATTTCTGGAAAGTAAACGTTGTGGTAATTATAAAACAGTTCTTCGATTCTTCAAAGTGTAAGAGTGTACAACGCAAAGGTTTGACTTTCCCCACGAAACTTAATAGCTGATGATAAAACCAACACACGTACCATTTCCTCCCTGTCCACCTCTGACCTTATTAGCTGAGCATCGTTGTGAGAGCTCTGCCTGGGACAAACAGTGCAGCTAAAATTCCTACCACCAGGACACATGAGGTAAAGGTATTGATTGTGTCCTCCCAGAGTCAAAGATTCAGCTTAAAGGAAGAAGCTTGATTCAGTTAGCACCCATATTACATTCTGAACACAGAATAGATGAAGATTGGATATGATTTGAGAGAGCACAGGAGGACCTAAAAAATTGAGACTACAGAGTATTTCAGGGCTCTGGGGTGGAAGGAAGGAGCTTGGAATGAAGAGTGAAAGTCACTGAAGGCAAATATTCCAGTTGACTGGATCCACACCTGGCACCTGGGAGGATTAAGGGGGTGGAGCAATGAATAGAACCAGGAAATATTCCTTTTTTTTTTTTTTTTGAGACAGGGTCTTGCTGTATTGCCCAGGCTAGAGTGCAGTGGCATGATCACAGGTCACTGCAGTCTCGACCTCATGAGTCCAAGGGATCCTCCTGCTTCAGCCTCCCAAGTAGCCGGGACTACAGGTGTATGCCACCATTCCCAGGCTGATTTTTTAGAAACACAGTCTTGCCATGTTGCCCAGGCTGGTCTTGAACTCCTGGCCTCAAGCAGTCCCTCTTCCTTGGCCTCCCAAAGTGTTGGGATTACAGGCATGAGACACCATACTCAGTCCCAGGGAACATCCTTGGCAGGCCATAAATAATCATCCAGAAGGCCTGGGACCCTATTATGTATGAGTTCCTGGGCTGTTTCTACTCCTGCTCCCTGCAAAATATAGCAAACTAATATAATTCTTAGGAGTTCGGGGTCTGAGTCAGATAAATGTAGATTCAAATCCTGACTCTGTCACCTAGTAGTTGTATGCCTCAAAGCAAGTTATTTCACTTCTCTTTGCCTAAATTTCCCCATTCTGCCAATGAAGGTGATAATAATTCTTCATATGTCAGAGATTGTCATGAGGAATATAAGAAATAATGACACATAGAAAGTGTTTGTTAAATATTATTTGCTGCTGTAATATTTTATCCCATCCTTTATTTATGCAGCACCTGTGTTAATTTACATGTGTATAGATTATTGAGAAGCCACCACTCTTCTCTCGGCATGCCAAGGCTGTATTGAATGCATAGGATGTTACTTTGATCGCATATGTGTTTACAGTCAGCAGAAATTAATTCACATACTAGGTTTGTCTTTTACTGCAGGCTTCTGGGTCTTGCTTGGAAAAACCTTGAGCAAAAGAAGAAAGAAGCATTCAATGTCAATAAGTGAATTTTAATCTTCACTGGAGCAGGCTCTTATTCAAATGAAGTCAAATGACATGTGAGACTTCTTGGACCATCTCCCTTGATAGGCAGGTGAAAGCTTTGGTCTTTACATTGCAGGAGTGAGTTTGTAAGGAACTGGCCTTTTTAAAGACCCCAAAATCACACCAGAAGGAAAACATCTGGAATATCTTCATAACAGCCTCCCTCACACACACACACTTGTTTAGAAGTGTTTACTCATCTTAAGAATTTTGTATTTCTATTTGAGGAAGGATTTTTCCCAATGGTGGCCCCAATAGGGAACTTGATCTTGCTTTAGAAGAATAATGAGACAACTTTTGATAAGAATACCACATTCAGATTGTCTGCTGAATATGTTTTCTGCTGAATACCTGATTAATGGTGGTTTGCTCTCATGTGGGTTTTGCATAAGGAGATTTAGATCCATGAAATCATCTACTCATCTTTAGGAAAGTAAACCGGTTAAGAAAGTAGGCTCTGATAATAGGTAATATTCATTACCATTTTAAACAACTCTTTTTTTTCCTCTTTCACCACAGTCATAATTAATTTCACGGCTCAGGTACACGAAGAGATTTAATGCGATGTTTATAAAATGAATTAGCCTCTCCCTCATCTTATTTAGAGTTCTCCATTGTGAATATACTCAAATTGTAATGGAGAGGCAATTTATAAGAAAGCTCTCTGGTGTCCTTGATTCTGTATCCTCTAGAGGATTTATTATTTCAGCTTTCCTCCCTTGGGGCCAGAAGACAGACCGTGTGGCTGAAAGACAGCAGCTTTGATGCTTTTCATTAAAAAAGAATTGTTCTGGAAACATCCCATTTGGGATATTTTGATGAGGCTGAACAGTGGGAGTGTTGAGAAGAGAAACGGGGTGCATCCATAGCTCATTGGTACCGATGCAGGTTTAACACAAATGAGGTCGCAAGTCCAGGTGTCTGAGGCCGTGTGCAATGCTGCACAGCCCTGGAATGCAGCTGGGGAGACCTAGTCCTGGTTCTGCCTCTACCCCATCTCACCCTTGACCCTGGAAAAATCACATGTTCTCCTGGTCTCCTACTTTCTCAGCAGTAAATGAGTGGGGTTGAAACAGATGGGCTCTAAAGTCTTTTCTAGCTATAAAATTCCATGATTCTGGGTATAATTGTAAAACTATTCATTTGGCTATTTCTTATTTCCACATATCTTTGGGGTTTGGGTGGTTGTTTACATATATACTCATCTTTGAAATTATCCCTCTTTGCTTATATTGATCCATATTACGATTTAAAAAAATGGTTAAGCTAGTCCCTCGAGCTGTGTCCAATCAGCAGCCACTTGTCACGTGATCGTTTACATTTAAACTTGTCCTGCCATTACACTGGCTGCATTTCAGGTGCTCCGTGGCACATGTGTGACAACTGTACAGAAGAGTACAGACACAAAAAATTTCTGTCATCACAGAAATTCCTCCTGGATTGCACTGTGATGAGGAGGAAACCTGTTTCTAAATAAGAGACTGGCTCAGGGGCACAAGACTGGCTTTCTTCCCGGGGGACATTCTTCATTTTAATCCCAGATTGATAAATCATGATCTCTAAAGCCAGTCCCATAAGCAAATAGTCAAAGTTTCAGCAGAATTTAAAGCATCCCAAAGACCTGTTTACAAATCTCATCGCCCACCCCGCTCATGTTGCCCACTCACTCTCCCTCTCACCCCCCCTCCTTTCTCTCCTCTCTCCGCCAGCCACGTCTAGGGAGTGCCAGGGCCACATCCAGTATCCCTGATATAGCAGCTCAGAGAAGCAGCAGCTGAAGAGGACAGAACGTTGCAGAACATTGCATCTTCCCTCCATTCAAATGTGCCACTGGTTACAGGCCACCATATCCTTTGTGTGTTTATTGTTGTTTTGTTTAATGAAATATTACTGTGACTATCATTTTGGTCTTTGACCAGAGGAGGCTCCTGTGTAGGTTGGTGAAAAAGGGAAAGTTGGCTGCCACACCGGCAATGAGCATAAGCATTTTTGAGTTTGTGCCTTTTGAGTTGGATTTGAAAAGAAATAACTATTTTCCCATCTTCCATGGCTCTTAAACAGAGACTTCAGAGAGAGTTTTTGGCAGTATATTTAGGCAACAACTTCTGGTTTCAGTGACAGGGCAAACACCATATTCTGCCCCTTTTAAGCCAAAGCCTGGGGAGAGCCCTGGGTGAGCTGAGTGTTGCCTGGTCCCTGCTTCTCCCACCACCCTATGCTGCTCAACTGAGTTGAGGAAGCAGAAACTTCACTCTGCAGCGTCATCCCAACCTTCCTGCTGATCACTGTGGCCTACAGCTTCCTCGTGTCTTTGTTTCTGTACCATTAAGGGAAAGAAAGTAGCTTTCAGGGTACAGTTCTGGAAGCGGGACAGTCCAAGGTCAAGGGGATGTGTCTGGTGAGAACCTTCTTGCTGTGCCAACTTTCTGAAGAGTGCTAAGGCTGTGCAGGGCACATGGGGAAGAGGCTAAATGTCTGTTTTTTGGTTTTAACTTTTTATTTTGAGATAATTTTAGATGCAACAATGAGTTGCCAAAATAGTACAATGTGTTCCTTTGTACTCCTCATACAGCGTCCCCTTTGTTAACCCTTAAATAACCATAATATAGTTATAAGATGAAAAAATGCATATGATTCTGTTAGTCAAATTGCAGACTTTTATCTGGATTTCACCAGTTTTTTCATTAAGGCCCTTTTTCTGTTCCAGGACCAAATCCAGTGTCCCAGCTTGCATTAGGTATCATGTCTCCTGCTCTCCGCCAATCGGTGACAGTCGCTCAGCTCAGTCTTGAAAAATGCTGCTCAGGTATTGTGTGAAATGTCCCTCAACTGGGCTGTGCTTGATGTTTCCTCATGACTAGACTGAGGTGATGCATTATTGGGAAGATATTACAGAGGGGATGTGGTCTTCTCACTGCATCATATTATGAGGTACCTGATGCCAATATGTCTTATGACTGGTGATGTTAACCTTGGCTCCTTGGTCAGGGTGGAGTCTGCCAGGTTTCTGCATAGTAACATTATTACTTCTCCCTTTGTAATAAAAAAGGAAGTGGGGCGCAAATGAGATAATTTGAGGCTATGTAAATATCCTGTTTCTTTGCAAACTTTCTCTCACTAATTTTTATCATCCCTCAGTACTAAAATTGCCTGCAGCAATATGAGTACCTGAGTTGTTCTACACTATTGGTTTAATAACAACCATACGGCATTAAGAAAAAAAGCACTATGTTAGGCCAGGTGCAGTGACTCACGCCTTTAATCCCAGCACTTTGGGAGGCCGAGGCAGGCAGATCACGAGATCAGGAGACTGAGACCATTCTAGCTAACAGGGTGAAACCCTACCTCTACTAAAAATACAAAAAATTAGCCGAGCGTGGTGGTGGGTGCCTGTAGTCCCAGCTACTCGGAAGGCCGAGGCAGGAGAATCGCTCGAACCAGGGAAGCAGAGGTTGCAGTGAGCTGAAATCGCACCATTGCACTCCAGCCTGGGCAACAGAGCAAGACTTCGTCTAAAAAAGAAAACAGAAAAAGAGCACTGTGTTAAGTGTGTGTGTGTGTGTGTGTGTGTGTGTGTGTATACATATATATATATATATATATATTTGAGATGGAGTCTCACTCTGTTGCCCAGGCTGGAGTGCAGTGGCACAATCTTGGTTCACTGCAACCTCCGCCTCCGTGGCTCAAGGGATACTCCTGCCCCAGCCTCTCAAGTAGCTGGGGCTACAAGTGCATGCCACCACCCTAGGCTAATTTTTGTAATTTTAGTAGAGATGGGGTTTTGTCATGTTGGCCAAGCTGGTCTTGAACTCCTGACCTCAGGTGATTCACTCACCTTTGCCTCCAAAAGTGCTAGGATTACAAGTGTGAGCCACTATGCCCAGCCAAATGCACTACATGAAGTATATTTATCAATTATAAGGCCCACCTTGATTTCAGAAATATTAAAATATGAAAAAAAGGAGAGACATTTCTGAATGGTTGAAATTCAGTCAGTCAGCTGATGCTAAAAGTCTCTGAGGCTCTCAGTGGTGGGGCTAGTGCCCCCTCTTTCTCAGGCCCCTGAGTCTACACTGCATTCTGATATAACCCTTTTATGGAAGCAACTGGGTATAGTGGATAAAGCAGGGCAATAGTTCTCCATAGGTGTCTTCTGAAACACCCGTTTCAAGAAATGAGAACTCACAACCAAGGAACAGGAAGGTTCTGAGTTGTGTCATCTCCAGCTTGTAGAGATTCTCAATGCACATTAAATAGTCTTACGTTCCCTGAGGCAGCTGGCCGGTGAAGAGGCGTGTTCAACTTCCTTTAACTTAAGAGTCCAAACCTGGTTCTTGGCAGGACCCCTTTTTTCATGTGCAAACACTGGCCAGCAGGGACTGTGTGCCAGCAACATGTCTGGGGAGCCCCAGAGGGGTGCGTGGGCCTGGAGTCAAATATCAGGAGTCTGGCTCCTATTCAGCATTTTGTCATGAAATCGTGCTCCCTCTCAGCTCCCCTTCTTCACTTCCCTTCAAGACTCACTGACATCTGAGCCCTGCCACTGGTATTCCATTGACATGCTCAGAAAAGGAGCCAAGTGCCCCATTGTAAACCCTGATTCTTGTAACATCCTTTTCCTTCTCTCTCCTCTCTTTTATTTATAAAAATGTGTTCTCTCCTGCTTTTCCTCTACCTCTCCACCCACTTCTCCAGTCCTTTCCTATTTAAAAACTTAGTGTTGCTAGTCCTGGGAGTCTGCAGTTCTGTCCACTATCCCTAGCCAACCTGGTCAACTCTCAGGCCAGCAACCACCCCTCCTGTGCCTATGAATCCCAAATCTGCATGTCCAGGCCAGACTGCTCTCTTGGTCTGTAGACCCAACTTTCTAACCCACATGTCTTTCAAACGCCCCAAACTCTGAAAGTCCATAACCAAACAGCATGTTTTCTTCCTGCACCTGTCACTTCCTCCTGCATTTCCACCTCAGTCAATGGCTTTCTGGCTCAGACATTCAACCTAGAAACATTAGGGTTATCTTTAATTCTTCCCTTTCCTTTGTACTTCATATTCATTTTATCACATCAATTGTGTTTCCAAAATATTCTCGGGCCAGTCCCATCCATTGTCATGACCTTCATGTTTCTTCTGACCCTTGTAATCAATAACTCACTTAACCTTCCTCCTCCTGATTATGGCCTCTCCCACTTAAAACCATCTTCCAAAGTTCTCTTTCTAAAACACAAGTTTTGTACTTTTTTCTTTCTTGCTTAAATGTCCTTACTGGTTCCCCTTAGAAGATAAATATCTAGCCTGGTTTTCAAGATCTTAAAATCTATTCTCTGCATCCCTTTTTGGCTAGATTATCCTACTAACTTTGGACTATTTGATCTTCCCTGACTATGCCATCAAGTTTAATAAATAGTCACACTCTAGAATTCTCTCCTTACATGTCCCCCATCTTACCCCTCACTTTTCTTTAATGGGACCTTATTTAGCCTTCCAGATCTAATGCAAATATCAGTTCTTCTACTAAGTCTTCCTCAGTTATCCAAGTCAAAATGAATTATTTCCTCCGGTGTGCTCTCAGAGCCCCATACTTATTTAGATGAGTTTCTCACCCAAGACTCTCAACTTTATAATCTTTGAAACTTTAGTTTATTCATCTACCTATTCCCAAGGCAATAGGTACTCAATGGGAATTTCTTGAATTGTTGATGTAACCCGTAGCATGATGTAGTGTATATGAATCAAACTTTTGGACAACCCCCTTCCTAATTTTAGGAAATTCCCACTTCACAAGTTTTTTGAGAAGCAGAGCCCAGATCCCATTATAAGAGCGGAAAATGCCAGGTTTCTGTGGCCTCCCTGATTGCTAGGGCAAAGCATGACTCAGCTTTACCATGAAATGCACATACCCTGCACTAGGAGTCAGAGAGTGTGGCACAAGGAGGTGGCAGCACAAGAACTTCTCTCTAGTGCAGTAATGGTTGTGGCAAGTCAAGATTCCAGGAGAATAGATCCAACAGCGTCATTCTTGTGTTTCATGAACAAGGTGTCAGGTGTGGGCAACAAGAGCCCCAATCTTCATTAGATATGTTCTGTGATGTGATTTGGGGGAATTATTCTTTGTTCTCTCACCCTTCTAGAAATTCTGAGATTTGTGGTGTTTTCTTTAATGAGTTTCTTTTCTGCCTAAATCAACCACAGTAAGTTTCTTCTGCTTCCAACTAAAAATGCCCACAGATGGGGAAATTGGAAACAGAAGTGGTTATCAGAAACAGACCCTATGGTAATGAGGAGAATCTGGGTTTGGTTAGCATGCCTAGTTGGGGCAGGCAGCAGGAAAGAAATTCTGGATGTGACTTTGTCAGGTCTTATGGCATGGTGGCAAAATGGATCACCATGACCTGTCATCCTTCAAATAAAGTGCCCATTCCCTCACAGCAGATGTCAACAGGGACATGAGTCCCTGCCCACACTGCTATGAAGGTTATGAGGAATTCAAGGTCTAAGAGTGGGGTGGTTGTCTCTACAGAGGGGGCAACTTAAAAAGAAAAGTTCAAATATCTAAATTCTTGACTCAAAGCATTGTCATTAAGCTTGGAATTGTTACAGGAAACTCATTTCTTGCAGCCATAGATATGAGGAGGTCAAAAACTAAACTCAAAGTTGGATACTGCATGTTTATGGATTCACAGCTTTACTAGGTCTTTTATGCAAAATACAGCACGTTGATTAGGAATGAGTAAAAGCCTGCAATTGAAATGGGGTACATGGGGGGATCCAGTGGACTCAGAGTGCAAGGATCCCCTGGCTCCCCCTGAGTTCTCCATACAGACCAAGGAAGTCCATCCTCTTTTTTGCAACAAAGCTATTGCTATTTTGTGGAAGAACATCCCCAATGACTTCATCTGAGCAAAAATTATCCTTATGACTCACATCTATAACTTTCTTAGACATCTAATTGGCTCTTTAACTAGAATCAGGCCTCAGAATATTCTGGAAGGCCAAGTAGAATACCAAATCTTAGCCCCACCCCAAAACTGCACACCAAATAAGAAATTTAGTTTAGCACAAATCTGGCAAATACATATGAAGATGTATTGTGAATAGCCACACCAAGGTGGGAAGTACACACTTGTAGATTGAACTGAATTTCATAGATTTAGGTATATTTTCCAGGGAGTCTGGATTCTTTGAGCTAGCCCAGATTGCTGGGAACAGTTTTAGTTGTTTACTTGTTTGTAAACAGAAACCTGTGCTCAATGACAGTCCCTGCTGAATGAGATTGCGATGCCAGGCATTAATTGATAAAATATAGTTGAAGGACTCCAAAGACATGGGAGTGGACAGCGAGAAAGGTTGGGAGCAGATTTATCATGAGCAAGTAAGTGAAACACATTCCCTCAAACCTCACCATGTCTCCAAAGAGAGTCCCAAGAAAACTCCCTTTACCAAAGCATTGAGAGATGCACACATCGGGTGAAGACTAATGTTTTTTTATGGCATCATGGTTCCCATTTTCTACAGGATAGATTGCTGATGCTCTTAGCAAACACCACCTCCTGGAGACCCACAACACCACTGTAGTCCTTTCATCAAAGTGGGAGCTTTTGTGGAATGAGGTAAGAAACAGAGTTTTGACCAAACTCCTCTACCAGGAGATTTGGTGGAACCCTGAGCCCTTCCTTGACTGACTGCACATGTCATCTCAATAATCAGTCCAGTCCTCACTTTAGCTCTCCCTTAGCAGTGCAGTAAAGGCTGCAATCGTGGAAGAACTGAATGGAAGTCCCTGAAACATGCTCTCCCTAGCAAATAGTAAATAAAAAACTATGTTCTATCCTTGGGGAAACTGCAAAGATAAGTTCTTTTACTGAAGACTTGAAAGATGGAGGGGCTGTATCATACATAAATCAGCCTGAGCCAGTTGCTTCTGACTAAGGATGTTCATTGATAAAGGAACTGGAAACAGAAGTAGTTATAAGCAACAGAACTCAGGGTGATGCAGAGGATAAAAGGGTTCTGGAGAATTAATGGCAGTGGATTATCATAAGGCTAATAAAATGGTTGCTCTAATTGCTACCACTGTTCCAGATGTGGTCTCTCTCTACTGAAATAAACCAGCTCAGCTCCTGGTATTTTCCATGCAAATACTGATCTCAAAAATACTTTTTTCCCATCCTAATAAATACAAAGCATCAGAAGAAGATTGTTTTTGTCAGGCGGGGCATCAGACCTTTTCATCCTCTTGCTTTAGGGCTCTGTGCTAAAGGAAAATTGATCATTTTGCTTTCCCAAAAGACATCACATTGGTCTACTACATTGATAACATCAGTATGATAGGACTCAGAAAGCAGAAAACAGCAAGTGCTATAGATTTCTTGGTAAGATATCATAAGCCAGAGGTACCCCATGAAAATAAAGGACACATCAGTAAAGTTTCTGGGAGATCCATGAGGCTCTGAAGGCATATCTTCTCAAAAGAACTAAATTGCTTCACCTTGCAGCCCCTAAGAAAGAAGTAGAATACTTTGTGAACCTCTTTGGAGTTTGGAGCCAACATACGCCACATTTGGCAGTGCTTTCTCCCCCATGCACCAGGTAATTGAAAGGCTACTGGCTTTAAGGAGGGCCCCACCAGTCTCTAATTGAACGAGTCTGTGGCAGAAACAGCTCTTCCATTTGAGCCTAAAGATTGGATCCAAGGGTGTCCAAAATGCAAGTAGCAAATGAAGCAACTATATGAAGCCTCTGCCAGGCCCCTAGGTTTTAGGAGTAGAGCCACAACCTCTTGACAATAATTATTTTTCTTTTGAGAAAGGATTGCTACTGGATCCTGATGGATGTTGCAAATTTAATCATAGAAAACCAGGTGAACCTGAGTGCTGCCTTATGAAGTGGGTTTTATCTCATCCTCCCAGCCAGAAATTCAGGCATTCCCAAAAACACTATCACTCAGGCTATGCAGATAAGGAAGGCATAAGAAAATTGTATGGGCAGTTGGCTCACACACCCAGGCACATTGCCTATGTTATGACCCTTCCTTCAACCCACACCTAAGCCTCATGGGGAATCCTTCTGATCAGTTGACTGAAAATGGAAAACAAAAATCTGTGTGTCGATGACTTTGCACAGTGTGTAGGTGTTTGCTAGTGGTAGACTGCTAAAGAGTGACACTGACTCTTGAAAAATGGTAAAGAAAGGCAATCATCCCAGCATAAATAACTGGCTCTTCTCATTGTCTCTTTTACTACGAAGGAGATAGGAGCTGGGGTCAGGCTGTGCAGACAGTGGTTAATTGTTTGGCCACCTAGTAAAAAAATTAGTAAAGAGCAAGATTGAAGAGCTGGTGACCATATCAGGGACAGAATATAGATTGACCTCTGAGAACAGGCACCAAGAATGCCATCACAATTACCACCAAAAGTTCTTCCCAATGAAGGACACACTCTTTAATAAGGTGGACATGATCATCCACTTGCAGGATGTCAGTCAGCCACTATCCCCAGAAACCCGGTGCTACCCAATAGGTACATGCAGTGAGAAGCCATGCAGGGAGGAAGCTATGCATACAGACCCTAACATGGCTGCATATCTGCCTCAACTGGCTGTGTATCCCACTTGCCTACTTTAGTGATGAACACTGAATGTCAATGTGACACCACCTTCAGGAGCAGCAGCTTGCCTTCTGGTAGCCTGTTGATTACCTTGAATCTTTTCCGCAATTGTAGAGGTAGCTATTTGTTGTCACTGGAATAAACACTTATCATGGACCTGGATTGCACTGGCATTCCTTCCTACCAAGCTTCTTCCTTCATGATCCACATGGTCTTCATGACTGCTGTATTAATTATGATGGTATCTCATACTCACACATAATTGCTTCTCACTAAAGCACTTACTTTTGAGTGAAAGAAGACAGACAATGGGCTGAAATCCATGGGATTCACCAAGCTTGCCTTGCAGCCCACATCTCAGACTCAGCTCCTGTGTAGAACAGCAGCATAAACAAATGAAGGCTCAGCTCTAGAAACAGCAAATGTAGGGGAAACACCTTGCTCTTAAACTAAATGATATTGCCAGTGAACCATCATTCTGGACCTGCAAAAATGATGAGTTCACGTTACTCAATACAGAAGGTGGGAACCAGCCATCTACATGCAGTGGATTCTTCCGTGAGTAGGGATAGTTGGAGGAATGGTAAAGCCTCACAACTGCTTGTAGCCATTTTTTTTCTGACCCCATAGCTCTGGGCTTTGATATAGGTCTTAATAAATAAGGGAAGAATGCTTCCAGCAGGCAAGGCAGCAATGATTCCATTGTATTTGAAGCTGCGACTCACACCGGGGCATTTAAAAGTTCTCTTGCCACTGCATTAAAAAAGTAAAGCGTAGGTGGAAGCAGGTGGATCATCTGAGGCCAGGAATTTGAGACCAGCCTGGCCAACATGGTGAAAAACTCGTCTCTACTAAAAATACAAAAATTAGCCAGGCATGGTGGTACGTGCCTGTAATTCCAGTTGCTCGGGAAGCTGAGGCAGGAGAATTGCTTGAACCCAGGAGGCAGAGGCTGCAGTGAGCTGAGATCGCCCCACTGCACTCCAGCCTGAGTAACAGAGTAAGACTCTGTCTCAAAAAAAAGAAAAAGAAAATGCGTTGTGTGTGGAGGTTGGTATGGATTTTTACTGAAGTGATCCGTCTCCTAAGAAAGAGGAAATGGAGTTGCTGCTCTGCAGTGAACAATAGGAGCATAGATAGGATCCGGGGGATTCCCTTGGTTGCCTCAGAGAACTTCAAGTTTCTTGCAAACTGGAGTTGGTGAGTTTTGCTGGGTTTCCTCTTCCTGCATAAATGAACCAACGTCTCTTTCTGTGTAAGTGAACCGGAGTTAGTTGCCGTAACTTGTATCTAAGAACTCTGCCACACTGGCTATGCCTCAGGTCCATAGCTGTAAAATGGTGGTAAGAAGGGCCGGGCGCGGTGGCTCACGCCTGTAATCCCCGCTTTGGGAGGCTGAGGCGGGTGGATCGCAAGGTCAAGAGGTCGAGATCATCCTGGTCAACATGGTGAAACCCTGTCTCTACTAAAAATACAAAAATTAGCCGGGCGTTTGGCGCGCGCCTGTGGTCCCAGCTACCTGGGAGGCTGAGGCGGAAGAATCGCTTGAACCCAGGAGGTGGATGTTGCAGCGAGCCGAGACTGCGCCACTGTGCTCCAGCCTGGCGACAGATCAAGACTCCGTCTCAAAAAAAAAAAAAAAAAAAAAAAAAAGGTGGTAAGAAAATTGCCCACAGAGAGGCTGATGTTTAAGGACATGGATTTGTGTATCAGAGAGTTCCTGATTTGGGTCCTTTCTCTGCCACTGTCTAGTGCCATTATAGGCAAGTTACTTGATATATTGAAGTCCATTTTCTCATCTATAAAATAGAAATGACAGTAACACCCATATCATAGGCTTTTGCAAGGATTAAATGACATAATCCACATAAAATACATATAGTAAGGATTAATGGTGTTAGCTATCATAATCTGTTTTTTTAACTGATATGAGCCTTAAGAAAAAAATACCCAACAATATACAGTGCTACTTATTATCTAGTCTATATCTGCCCCTTTCTTTTTCCTTCCACACCATCCTTGCTCTTGATGATTAACTAGATTTCATGCTTGTGAAAGTGGGAGGAAGGGCATTTTGTATGCTGGTGAGTGAGAGACAGCGTACCTGAGTGTTAGTAGCTGCCTCTCACCAGCTGGGTGGGCTGAAGAGAGCAGGTTCTTCCTCGTAACTTGAACGGGTGGGATTCCTCCAGCTTTTTTCCAGCTGCAGCATGTGAGTGCATGAGGGGAAGGCTGCGCTTCTGCTGAACGGCCACATCTCTGTGGTATGTCCCGTGATGGGGAAGTTGATAGGTGACAGATAAAATAAAAAAATTATTCAGATCCCAATTTTCCTCAGCACCAGACCCAACGGCATTTCCCCCTAGATATTTCAGCCAAAAGGACCAGACCTTTCCAAGTGAAGACCTTAATGAGTTAAGACATAGCAAATACTTAGAACAACTTTAGGGTAACCATATAAGTATAAACCATGATACTACACACTTCCTAGATAGGTAAAGCTCAAAAAAATGTTCCAAGTTATTGTTTGTTCCCTTAAAAAAACAGGATGTGAAATTGACTTGGAAAAAATGACCCAACCTTTATAGAATAGGCTAGATCTGAGTAATTTACTGAGTAAACAAATAACTTGAGAAAGGAAACGATCTAGTAATCCTGAGAATGTTGAAAGATGGATAATTACTTGGGATATGATGTCATTACTTTACACATTTTATCTTTAATTCTGATTAAGGTTTTCTAAGTTTTATTCCCCTAACTAAATTTATTATTCTAAGTAAATTTTAAAGTGTTGACTAAACAAAGCATTCTAAAGAGAAAGGCCCAGCACGGAGTATATATTTAATAATTCACAGTGACTATATCCTTGTAAATTACAACTCTCCAGTTCTTGCCTTTCTCACAGGTATACTGAAATGACAGAAAGAGAGTGATCATTAAGTACCTTTCAAATGTTATTATACTTAACAAGAAAAGTAGAAATGTCTTGAATAAGAGGCTCTTAATTTAGTTAATGAAGCTTTCACAGGATTATGGGAAAAATACTTTTTAAAGCAATAAAACTGGCATGGTTTCAGAAAATATGATCATCTACTTAGAAAAAAGAAGGATCAACAAAACACCATTAGAACTAATCAAGAGTTTAGAAAGGTTGTCAGTGTGATCAACCTACTAAAATGAATAACAGTTTTTATGCCAAAATATACCCAACAAGAAATTTTAAAATAAGGTCTTTCATTCATAATGGTAACAAAATCTATGAACTGGCCAAGAATCCTGAAATCACCTGTAAAGAAAACTAAATTTGATTAAAAACATAAAAGATGATCTGAAAAAAATGGGGAGCTATTCCATGTCCTTAGATGGCTAACTTGTTACTGTAAGGATGTAAATGTTTCTAAATTAACCCATTATTTCAATGCTATCATAATCATAACTAGGAAGTAAATTTTTGAGGAACTCAAGTTTATATTACCATGTATATGGAAGAATACAACACCTAAATCCATCTTGAAAATAGTAGCGTGGATCTTTCACACTATAAAATAAAGCATAGCATAAAGCCACAGTAATAAAAAACAAGGTATTATATTGATGCAAGAACAAAGAAGCTAATGGAATATTACACACACACACACACACACACACACACACGAACTCAATATATAATAATAGTGGTTCTATGAACAAATAAAGGACAGAATTTTTAATAGCTGATAACTGGCTCACTATGGAGAAAAATAAGATTGCATGTTTACATGATAACACAGACAAAGGTGACACCAGATAGATGAAAACCTAAACATGGAAAGCAAAACTATAAAGTCAGGAAAACCTAGGATAAGACTTTTCTGATAGAGGGCTAGAGACTGACTTTCTAAATAAAACTGACTTGGAAAACAGTAACACCAACAGAAAAATGGGTCACGGCGCTGAACAGGCAGCTTACAAAGATGAAATCAAAAAGGTTAACAAACATGAAGAGATACACAAAACTCATTGGTATTTAGAAAATGCAAAATACAACCATAGGACATAAGTCTGGCAACAATTACAAAGATAAATAGTAGCAAATTTTGCCGAGGAAGTGGAGACAGAAAAGTTCATATGCAGCTGGTGAGGTAGAGACTGACCTGCACAGCCTTTCCAGAGAGCAACCAGTCATTTCCCAGCTATGATCACCACATGCATGCATCAATGATCCTGCAGTGCAATTTCATTTCTGGGCACAAATCCTAAGAAAGTTTGCACATGGCCAGGCGTGGTGGCCCACGCCTGTAATCCCAGCACTTTGAGAGGCGGAGGTGGGTGGATCACCTGAGGTCAGGAGTTCGAGATCAGCCTGGCCAATATGATGAAACCCTATCTCTACTGAAAATACAAATATTAGCTGGGTGTGGTGGTGGGCACCTGTAGTCTCATCTCCTTGGGAGGCTGAGTCAGGAGAATCACTTGAATCTGGTAGGCAGTGGTTCCAGTGAGCCAAGATGGCACCATTGTACTCCAGCCTGGGTCACAGAGTGAGACTCCGTCTCAAAAAAAAAAAAAAAAGAAAGAAAGTTTGCACACAAAATCATAAAAAGACATGAAATGAGGATGTTCTTTGCAGCATTCTTTGTAGTGGTAAGGAACTGGAGTCAACCTAATGCCTGCCACAGGGAAAGTGGGACCTAAAATGTGGTGGACAGAGGCACTGTGCAGTAGGCTGAACAAGGGTCCCCAGGATGCCCTGCCCTAACCCTTGGAACCTGTGAATGTTACTTTTTATGGCAAAAGCAGCTTTGCAGATGTGATAAAATTAAGAATCTTGAGATGCAGAGATTATCCTGGATCACCCAGGTGGCCTGATGTAATCACACCAGTCTATAAGAAGTTCTCAGGAGGAGTCCAAGGAGAAGGCGGGTGATGATGGAAGCAGAGAGTGGAGCAACAGGCTTTGAAGGTGGAGGAAGGCGTGACAGCCAAAGGATACAAGGGGCCACTAGAAATGGAAAAAGGCAAGCAAGCGGATTCTCCTCTTTAGAACTTACAGAAGGAACCAGTCTTGCTGATACCTTGTAAAATAGATTTCAGACTTCTAACCTCCAGAACTGTAAGATAATACATTTGTGTTGTTTTCAGCCTTTAAGTGTGTGATAATTTGTCATAGTAACAATAGTAAACTAAGACATGCTGAGTATATGCAAGAGTTAGAAGCAATGTTGTATATACACATAGAAACACAAATTAATCTTAACAATGTCAATGTTACAAGAAAAAGTTTTTTAACAATCAGATGTGTGGGTTGGAAAACTCGGTATTTTTAAGATGTCATCCTGCCCAAATTGATACATAGATTCAACGTAATCTCAACCACATTCTCAGCAGGCTTTTTTGCAGAAATTGACAAGTCGATGCTAACATTTGCATGGACATACAGAGGAACTAGAATAGCTAAAACAACTTTGAAAAAGAAGAACAAAGTTGGAGGACTTACATAACTTGACTTCAAGGCTTGTTTTAAAGCTACAGTAATCAAGATAGTGTGGTATTCAGTATCAACATAGATTAATAGATCAAGAGAACTGACTCTAAAGTCCAGATACAATACCAAAAGTATGATTCATAGAAGAACAAATTGATAAAATGTGCTTTATCAAAACTCGGAACTTCTGCTTTTCAAAAGACTTTTAAGAGAGTGAAAAGAAGCCACATACTAGGAGAAAACACTTGCAAATTAAAGTACATATGTGATAAAGAACTTGTATCCAGATTATAAAAATAACTCCCAAAACTTGATAATAGGAAAACAAACACTCTGCCCTACAAATTGGCAAAAGATTTTGAACAGACACATCACCAAGAAGACAGATGAATGGCAAATAAACACATGAACAGATACTCAACTCCATTAATCATGGAGGAAATAGAAATTAGAACCATTATACGATGCCATGGGCTGGATACAGTTGCTCATGCCTGTAATCCCAGTGCTTTGGGAGGCCAAAGTGGGAAGATTGCTTGAGCTCAGGAGTTTGAGACCAGCCTTGGCAACATGGCGAGCTCCTAGCTCTACA
>PVKP010023294.1:0-36457 GCA_004027715.1 Plecturocebus donacophilus | reverse complement strand
GTCTCACTATACTGCCCAGTCTGGTCTTGAACTCCTGGCCTCAGGCAGTCGTCCTGCTTTGGCCTCCCAAGGCACTAGGATTAAAGGCTTGAGCCACTGCACCCAGCCACTCTCTCACAATTTTTAAAGCATTTTTTTTGGGGGGCTTTTCTCCTACGGATATGGTTTGGCTCTGTGTCCCCACTCAAACCTCATTTTGAATTGCAATTCCCACGTGTCAAGGAAGGGACCTGATGGGAGGTGGTTGGATCACGGGGGCGGTTTCCCCCAAACAGTTCTCGTGATAGTGAGTGAGTTCTTATGAGATCTGACGGTTTTCTGTTTGGCAGTTCCTTCATTCTGTCTCTTTCCTGCCACCTTGTGAAGAAGGTGCTTGCTTCGCGTTTACCTTTCACCGTGACTGTAAGTTTCCTGAGGCTTCCCCAGCCATGTGGAATGAGTCAATTAACCCTTTTCCTTTGTAAATTACCCAGTCTTGGATATTTCTCTTTTTCTTTTCATTTTTTTGAGATGGAGTCTTGCTCTGTTGCCAGGCTGGAGTGCAGTGGCACGATCTTGGCTCACTGCAACCTCTGCCTCCTGGTTCAAGTGATTCTCCTGCCTCAGCCTCCTGAGTAGCTGGGACTACAGGCGTGCACCACCATGACTGGCTAATTTTTTGTAATTTTGTAATTTCAGTAGAGATGGGGTTTCACCAGGATGGTCTCAATCTCCGGACCTCAGGTGATCCACCCGCCTCGGCTTCCCAAAGTGCTGGGATTACAGGCGTCAGCCACTGTGCCCAGCCAGGTATTTCTTCATAGCAGTGTGAAAAGGGACAAATACACCTGCATTCTGTCTTTCCCATGGCTTTGACTAATTTTGCCAACTTCTACCACCTTCTCATTCCAACGTCGCTGGATGCTTTCCAATCAAAAGTTGGGTCTTGGTCTTTGAGAGTGTTCACTTTCTAAAGCTGTATGCTACCATAAAGACAGGGTCATGGTGTATGCAGACTCCTGGCCAGGTGTCAGCATCCAGCCAGTGTCCGGGAGTCAGTCAGACATTTAAAATATGTCCACTCTGCCATGACTAGTGAACCTATCCCCCTGGGCAAGGCACGGGAGGAACGGGCTGTGGTTATTGTTGCCAGGCAATATGAAGGGGTCGGGTAGGAAGGACAAACACACTTGAAGGCCGCATGGTATAATGATAGAAACAAACACAACATTTTAACAAGCGTCAAAGCTGCCTGTGGCCATCATTCCATGTTCTAGGAAGCGTCAGTGAGCGGCAGCAGGGGGAGGTGGCATAGCTTCACACTAGCGAAATATTTCCCAGGATGGGGCACATGGGCTCAGCCTGCGTCTTGTTCATTGAGTCGCTTCTGATGTTCTCTGTCCAGTGGTTAGAAATACATCATTTTTGGAGGGTACTTAATTTGATAATACACAGAGTAAGTATCCTCTATTTTAATGTATTCTCTTTCTTCCTCCATTGCTAGAGTATAGCAGAAAATAGTTTTTCTGACTGAATATGCAACTGGGCTACCGCTTCATTGAAACACCTCAGGATGATTCATTTCCCTTGGAAAATTGATTTTCACTCCATTTGGTACCGTGTTGGAGGATACGCACACACAAGTCCAGACAGCTGGTTTCGGACCACTCCTTCATTGATCACGCTTGTATCAGCTTCACTCTGGATAGCATTTTAAAGGAATGATAAAGTAGCTTAGTTTCAAAGTTTAGGCTCAAAATGTCTTTCCATTTTTCAGTGAACAGTCCAAAATGGCCAAAAATAAAACAATTAAAGAGGACTTTAACTATCAGGTCTATCTGGAATACCAATGTGTGTAAAGTATGTGGGGCACTACCATGCTGAGCTCCATTTCTAGAACATTCTTTCTTTCTTTAACTGAGTTCATTTAAACATTCTTTTTAATTTCATCAATAACAAAATAGAAACAAATGTTTACACATATAAACAAATATGTATATTCATTTATATACAAATATGTATATACATATGTTTACATGTATACAAATACTATACATATCTGTATATATTATTTTAGGAGGGATAATCGATCTCATGTGTTTGAGGTTACAAAACACAATAGGAGTTGATCTGTGTAAATTCAAGTTGCTCTGAATCAGTAGCGTTTATTAAATTCTCATGGAGTGCAGCCTGCATCTCTTTGGTCCATCTATTGATACAATTTCTCCAATTATGAAGAGCAGTGGCGGGAGGTATTAGGGGAAAAGGCAAGTCCATGTGGTCTAAGACAATGGGATACAGCGGGAAGAAGAGTGCGGGAAGAGGCTCCTGCTCCATTCCATGATGTGGCCACTGTCCAACAGCCCTGACCCTCCCCTCACTCTCGGGTTCTGGGATAAAGGCTCCGGGTTTGGGCTGACGGGAGAGGGGGAGTCACTTCCTGTAACTGGCCGCACTGTCATCAGAACGACTCGGTTGCATATTAATAAAAACCTCAGGTCCAACTTTAATTAGTCCACTCTTGTTGGGCAAAGGGGAGAGAGGGCATCCTGAACGTGTCTCCACCAGGGCCTGCAATCTTAACAGCTTGGCCTCACAAGGCTTAGATTCCAGTGTGTGAAAGATGGGTGATAATCACCCACATACATAAGCAAGATAATTTCAGAGAGAGGCAAGCGACGTGAAGAGTAAGAGCCTGTGACTTGGTGGAACCTGGCGTGGGGAAGTTGTGAGCCCCTGTCTGATGATGAAGTGTAGCTGAGACCTGAGTTATGAGGAATGAATGGAGCTTGAAGGCTTGACTGGTTTGGAACGAAGCTCCCGTTTGAGCTCTCTCTCTGGTTCAGGAACATGGGCAGGCCTGCGAGCTGCTGTCCCCCCAGGATTCTGCCCTCTGTCCCTTTTCTTGTGACAATGTCTTGGTGAGCTCTGCAAGAGTGGGGACTTTGGTTCGCCGATGCACTCCCACCCAGCAGAACATCGCAGGGCCCACCACAAACACCTGTGGAATGAATGGATGAATGAATGAATGAGCGAACAGAGTGACTCACCTGTCTTCTCCAAATCGCCACGCCCGTGTTCCTTAGTGAGAGCAAGTGACACCCGTCTTGGTTCCCCAGCCGGAAATCTCTGGTGTCAGCTGTGACTTGTTCTCCCTGCTCCGGCCTGAGCTGATTCTTTCTCAGGTGTGGCGTTGTGGGTTCGGGGCCTCTCCCAACAGCCTCTCCACGGGACCCCCCCCCCCACCGCCTCCTGAGAATGCTCCCTGCTGCAGCCAGGGGCATCCAAATGTCAGGACTCCCATCAAGACCTTTCGCTTCGGAGGCTCCGAGGCTGCCCACGCCGTCCCAGCCCCTCAGGATGGTGCAAGCCTGGCGCAGTTCCCTGCCAGGACGGGCCCCCGCCTCCCCTGCTCGTCCTCTTTTCCCTTTTATCCGGAAACCGGTCGCTCTAAACACCCAGCGTCTGGCCAGTTGTTCAGTAAATGGTGCCGCTGAACTCGGCACAGCTGGGAAAGGAGCCAGCTGTGTCCCCAGATCCCTGAGTGGGGGCTGGGAGGGAGAGAACACGAGAGATGACAACGGAGGCAAGTGTGCAAATGGGGTCCCCTGGCCATTGGGTTAGAGAGGTCTTTGGGCTGTTGGATACCTACCAAGCACCCACCCCTGCCAGCCTGTGGGATCAAAGGCATCCCAGAGGCCTTGGGCCAAAAGATACGACGTGAGCCCCTAACCCAAGGGACCCAGGAAGCTGGGGCGTCAGGGCAGAGGCGACCGAGCCAGGCTCCAGCTTCAGAGCAGCGGGGACGCCTGCAAGACTCGCGGGCTGGAGCGCACATCTGTTTCTGCAACAGCTCGCCCTGGCGCTTCCTGCCCAGGTGCGTGCGCTTTCCTAGGCAGCAGCTCCTGCAGCCCCCGCCCGCCTCTCCTCACAGATGTCTCCTGGCCCTCTAAAAGCAGGGCCCCAGAGTCAGGCCCTGAACCGAAGCCCCGATGGAGCCGGATTCCAGCCCGCGGGTGCAGCCCGCTCAGAGCAGGGGGCCGAACACACCCGCGGGAAGCGGCGGGGGCAGGTGCCGGGGAGGAGCGGCGCCCCCCTGTGTTCAAAGACGGGAAGCGAGCGGTTCTGCGGCCGCAGCCGCGTGCATCGGAGAAGACTGATTCGTCCTTCTGATGTGTTGTTTCCATAGAAGCAGGGCTTAACCTTTTAAGCGAAGATTATAAAGCTACCTAATTCATTTAAAATTAGGCTTCAAGCATCTCAGTACTTAACGCTCAAGTGTTTCTGTGGGACTTGCTGTAGCCATTGATCTAACCGCCAGACACAGCCTTCCCAGCGTCTGCGGGCTCTCACCCCGGCAGCAATCTAGGATGTTTCTTTATTTTTTAAAATTAACTTCATCAGGAGATATAACTTCTGTGGGAGATCATCAGAGTATTAATAATACCTTTTAATTAAGGAACAGCATTGACTTCTCTTCATGAGCACAGGAGGACAGGCACACAGTCAAGATCCGCACGCACGTTCAATTAAAGTATTTATTGTGTTCTTCCAGAACGGACATAAACAGCATCTTGGGAACTGATATCACAACACAATGTTATACACCATTTTCACAACTAGGCTCGCGTGGAATTCTTTTTCAAAGAACATAGTAATTTTAAAAAATCTAAATATTTACATATTAATAAAACATATATACAGAAGATTGAGACGTTATCCATAGATATGGATTTTTTCTTTTTGCTAAGAAAGCCTATAAAAAGGATTTCTGAATAAAGTCTGAACAGTAGTCACAGTAAGTAAACAATTTTAATTTACAAAATAGGATTTTACTGTTGCAGTTTGGTTGTGTATTTTCAATGTGTGAAGCCATTCATTGTGCATAGCTGTGAGGTGAACAGGCCTCAGCCCCACCTGTCCCCAGGTGCTCAGCACTCCAAGCCGTGGCCCTGCTTTGGAAGACCCTGCTTCTGAAGGCTCCACCAAAGCGCTAAAGACCACAGCTGGAAGTTGGTGTTTCTGCCTTTACCGGCAACCTACTCATCCTATTTTAACAGAATGAAAGGCCACTAATTAATCTTTTCCCTTCCCTTGGGTGATTATTTCCTTCTGGGAGGGCGAGGACAGATTTTAAAACTCATGCTGCAAAAAACACAACAGTCCCTGTTTGCAGGACTTCATCAGATCACTGGATACCACAAAGGGACGGTTTTCAGGAAAGGGATTATTTACTGGCCAGAAATGGAAAAAGGCTAAAGAAAAGGTGTGGTGGGAATAATTTCTCCAAACCTTCCTTGTAGCCCCCAAAAGAAGAAAAATAAGACACACATAGATGAGATGTAACTTGTCTACTAGTTAGATGAATTCCACAAGCCACACCTAAAGCTAGCTTTTTGTCCCAGCACAGGGATGCCTTCTTTTGCCTTTGATGACTGGCTGGCCTTTGGTGGAAGAGGGATTCATCCCAGAGCATCCCCTCCTATCTCTAGGGTTAGCGTTTCAGTGTGACGTGACATTGTGACGTGACTACCTTGGACAGGGTAGTCAGGAAACCGGGGTTCTAGGCAGGGCCCCGGCCACTGAGGGGTTAACGGGCTCTTGGCAACAGCGGACCCTCATCCATCCTCAGTGAACAGGCTCTGGGTGATGACTTACCCTCATTCATCCCCAACTGCAGAATGAGGGGTGGGACTGAGTAGTCTCTACAATAACTTTTAGCTCTTAACATTCTATGCTTTGCTAAATCCAGGGCTAGGGGAAGGCATTGGAACTGGCAGTAGGCAGATGTGAACCCCGGGTTTGGTGATTGGCAGTCCAAATTGTTTTCATGCCAATTTCTGGCCTTTGGGTCAAGTGGCAAATATTCAATGCAATTTGCTTTATACAATAAAGGAAGTGTAAATGCAATGTTTCTAAATAACATAGTATTTTAAATTCACCATCTTATTAGAGAAAGAAATCTGAAGGCAAATATTTCTATAAAACAAATACCTTCATGGCAAGATACCTTTTAAAAAATAAATCCAGATTTTCATATATTCGTTTTATATAAAGCAGAGAGCAAGTATACTAGGAACCAAATACACGATAGAACATTAAGTACATTTTTAGCTAGTTGCCACATGGTGCCAAAACCCTGGACCACTTAGTTAAAACCATTTGTTTTTCACAATAGCTGTTAGGTTTCATGTAGATAATTGATTGATTTTCTCACCTTTTCATTAGTTATTTTGTCATTGTGTTGATGCAACTTAGGTGAAAGGCTTTTCTTTCCTAAGGACTCATAGGTCATTTGCACTTACTCAGTTACAAATGGCCATTTGGGGGGCACTGATGTCATGAATGATTTCATCTCATAGGTCAGAGGTATCCTGTCTCCCAAAACAACTTTTTCATCTTTCAAGATGATGAAGGTCTAATTAATTTTGGCCTTCACAACTGCTCTCTCAGCACTGGAAAGAGCCATGCTCCTTTATACTGCATCTAAGCAATTTACATTAAAATAAATGTTTCAAAGCTCTACATATTCACATTGAGGTTTTGAATGAATGGACAATGAACTAACTGAATTTTTGCTGGACTTTTAAAGGGTAACAAATCAACCGGAAAAATGATTTTAAAATCTTATCCCCAATCAGAGGCTTGGTTATCACACATTACAAAGAAAGTATAGGAAACTACTCAACATGACAGGTAAACTTCACAGAACACCTACACTTTGCAGGAACCTGAAATGCTACGTGGATCTTTTCGGAAATTCAAACGGAAGTTACGTATGCCACTGAACAGTGTGACTAAAATGAAAGTCTAGGCAATGAAACCTGGTTCTGTGTCCTCCGTGTTTTCTCTCCTGATGTCAAATATATTACCTACAACAGAGACAAGAAAATGAAGGGGGAGAGCTGCTTCTCTAAGGAAGAGTTGTACATGTTTCTGTGACATGTCTGGAGCTGGGTGTTCTGGACGAGCAAAGACTTTACTGGGGAAGTGTCTGTTTCGGAGTGAAGCCACTAAGTTTTTAGCCAAGGCTTTAGCTGTCCTCCATGAGCAACTGTAGAAATTTGAAATCTGTAATGATTACTTCTTATAAGAAAACCTATGAATGTGTGTTACTAGTAGAGTATATCCACGTATTGTACAGTAACAGAAAATGGTCTAATGAAATATAATTTACCTGCAAAACAGAATATCATACAGCTATTAAAATAATGCATATGAAGATTTGCCACAAAGTGGAAAAATGCTTAAGTAAAAATAAAAAAAGGTTAGGAAACAAACTTTTACATGTTTGATCTCCGCCATATAAATAAATAAAATGGATAAACATTTGAGAAAAATCATCCAATAATGGTTGTCTGTGGGTGGTAAAAAGCAATTGAAATGTTCTTCCTTACATTTTATTAATTTTTTAAAAGAAAAGCATGTAAAATGTCCATTTATGACAATTGCTAAATCCAGACGAACATCCCCCATTTCAAATTTGAAAGCCCTATTTTAAATTTTAGAAAGCTCTGTTTTGATTTCACTTTCTCTATACTTTTTTTTTTAATGTGAATTGTTCCCAGCTCCTGAGTGGCTTTTCTTGAGCCCAGGCCCTCTCCATACGTCTGTGCTGAGGCATTTATGTAATCCTTTCTGCCTCTCACACTAGTCTGAGGGCATCTGTATACCAGCACCCAACACAGGGCTCATCCTGGTAGTTGCCCCAAAAGGCTTAGTGAATAGGGTTAAGGGAATATAAAATAGACGCACTATAGACAGTGTATCCATTTTTGTTAAAACTTGACAAACAGAGGTTGCTTAAATGTAATGCATCCAGACAAATGTCATCTGACATTCTGCCTGTAACTCTGCCCTCATCACTTCTGGTTCATAGAGACACTTAAGGATTTACACTCCTTTTCCTGCCTTCCTCCAAACACGCAAATTTGGAAGGAGGAAAAAGACCGTACAAGAGTAATGAAAGCATCGTTGAATCTTGGAAAAGAACTAACTGTTGTTAGCTCGGATAAATGGGATGAGAGTCTGTATCAGAGCCCTTGGTCACTCCTGCCGTTCTGACCAGTGAGGCTCAAGCTCAAGGATGAAGCCACATGTGTAAGAAAGGTGGAATTCTTAGAGGGCACATGTACAAAGGGGTGTTAGGAGCAGCACTGCATTCAAAGAAGCCAATCAGAATGGGAATTTTGCTTTGGAGGCAGTCAAGAGACATGCTAGACTATCAAGATTCTTTAATTTTGTTACTGCAAAGTTTGAGCACCAATCTGCAACTTTTTTTCCCCTTTTCTAAATGATAAACGTTCTAACTTATCATGCTGCTTAGTGATTTGTATCAAATATCTATCGATAGTTCAGTGAGAAGACCTGCAGGTATGTTATACTGTTTTCTTAATTATGACCTCACAGCCTTAGGTAAAGGTTGAGAAAAGGCTGGAAGAAATGAGTTTAAGCTGCAGTGAACTGGGCCGACGACAAACATTTTAACTGTGAAGACTGAGACAGCGAAGTGGACTCCTAAAGGGATTGGTACATCCGTTATCTCTTAGGATCTCTAAGAAACATGCAGAGAAAAGCTGGCTTTGGCTTAGGTATGAGAAAGCTATGCGGTATCATGGCTGGGAGTCGAGGGACCCAGGTTCCGGCCAGGCCATCAACCAGCTGAGACTTGGGAAAGTCACTTAATGTTTCTGGGCCTCAGGCTTTTTTTCCTGTAAAATAAAAGGACTGGATAAAAAGAAGGGATTGGACTAGATGATCTCTCACGTTCCTTCTCATTCTCAGATTCCTTGACTTTTTTTTTTCCCCTCTGAGCTCAATTTTCTCATCGGAAAGATCTCTACCTCCATCTTCAGATGGGAAAATACAAAGGCATTCTGTACTCACCACTTGGAGGCGAATATAAACTTCAAGGGGAGTGCTTTTCAAATCATAAAAGCCCACTGGCTCACATGACACAGGGAGGACAGGCAGTGCGGATGCCCGGGGCGAGGTGGGGGGGCGGCACTTGGGAAGCACAGCTAGAAAGGCATGGTGCTCCCCTGAATGGTGCTCCCCTGAAGGGCCTTTTGAAGGGCAGGTCTATTACGATTAGGATTTCATACATCTGCTGGGAATGGGCCGGGTGATAAGAATGAGGCTGATATGAGTGCTCTGATATTCAGAGAATGACAAATTGGGAAGGAACCACAGAGATCACGTATTTCAATTCTCTTAATTCACGAATGTGGAAACACAGCCAAATAAGAGAAATTCCTTTTATATGGTGGCAGTATACGGGAAGAACTTGATGCAAGCAGGTCTTTTTGCACTATGCAGCTTATTTCATTTATCTGTCCATCCATCTGTTGCTTAGCTACTTGGTGGTAGAGAAAGCAATGTGTTACTTACACAGCTGAATTTTCCTGTTGCTCTGAAGTTCACTAACACATACCCATCCTACACCTGTAAAAGTGGCTTTCCTTGCCATTTTGGGATATCTGCTGTCAATGAACACATGGCCTACTGCAGTTCCTACACAGCCTAGAGACTTCACTAATACTTGCTAAATTTATTTATTATTTATTTATATATATATTTGAGACGGAGTCTTGCCCTGTTGCCCAGGCTGGAGGGCAGTGGTGCAATCTCGGCTCACTGCAACCTCCGCCTCCCGGGTTCAAGTGATTCTCCTGCCTCAGCCTCCCAAGTAGCTGGGATTACAGGCGCGCGCCACCACACCCGGCTAATTTTTTGTATTTTTAGTAGAGACGGGGTTTCGCCATGTTGGTCAGGCTGGTCTTGAACTCCTGACCTGGTGATCTGCCTACCTTGGCCTCCCAAAGCGCTGGGGTTACAGGAGTGAGCCACCATTCCTGGACTATTCGCTGAATTTAATTAAAACCGACCACCCCAAATCTAGACGAAAAAACATTTGACTGAACTTTTTCAGTAAGAGGATTTTAGGGGGGTATCTGGGTTTTGTGGACAGAGAATCTTCAGGTATCCTTTTGAGGGCAGTCAGTAGAGTCCTGTGACCAATCAAGGGAATAAACTGTTTCCACAAGGCTCATGGATCAGACACCTGTCCCTCTGGCTCTTAGATATGAACCCACACACAGGGAGGGAGCCAGAGTCAGAAGCATTACTTGAGACTCAAATAATATGAAGCCGGAATTATGTCTACGGCTTAACACAACAACGGGCAGCAAACGCTTCCATGGGAGGGTGTCTTCAGCTGATCTGGTCCTGGTATTAGGAATGTGCCACTCATGCCAGATGGCTGGCCTTGTTCAAATCACTCATTTAAAACACAGTATTCACTGGGTGTCCACTGATTGACCGCTCAAGGCTCCGAGGCCGTTTGGAGGAGAGGGAGAGGGCAGACTAGCCATGAATTTGATCACGCAAAATTAGCGGTCCCTGTTTTAAAGTGAAATCTCGTTTCATGTTAAAAATATTTTGTAATGTCCAAAGGTTTGGGGAGGCAAAGTGTTGTGACGCTTAGTTCTTAGGATCTGCTTTTCTGAGATTTTTATGAAAATAAGAGTGTGAGAAAAATGTAGGGTTTCATGCTTTTTCTATACAATGTGAAAAACATCTCTAAGTACGGGGCCTTGAGAAGCTCCAGTGACCAGCACTTGGGTCCAGGGCAGAAGCAGTTTGCTCAAGCATGTGCACGTCTCATGTTAAAATCATTTTCAATGCAAATGTTTTTATGGGCTACATTTTCCAGGGGGTGATGAAAATGTAAATGCATTTTATTTACCTGTTGGTGGGAGAGAAATACCATCCAGTCTTTCATCACCGTCAGCGATCTCTGCTGGTTACAAACATAAAACACAAATCTCATTAGTTTCAGGGAGCACATTCATTTCACTGAAAACAGTGATATAATTTTAAAAACTCCAGTATACGTAACAGTTTTCGCCATTCTTTTTCCTTTTCAGCTATCACTGGTTCATATTACAGATGTTAACATCATTATTTGAATAAAATATTTTTTGATGATAGTAATAGAAAATCAACTCTCTTGTATTAAAATTTTTGTTTAATCTTATGAACCATATTCTATTGATCACTGATGATTTCTGTGTATTTTCACTTACAAAGGCTTAAAATCAAGCCAGCACGTGGGGTGAACTGTTGAAACAGGGTGATCGAGGGGATGTGTCCGTGAGTTCCTGTTGTAGAACTGCACTTGGCATGGCCAGAACCACTCCTGGGGGGCACCTTAGGAAATCCTGAGACTGAACCTTTCTTTGGAAATGACTGATTCAGATCCTAGAGCTGCCAATCTAACTCTGGCCTCAAATGTGGTCAGGAGGAAGCACTAGGTGTTGCTTCATCTTCAAAAGATTCTCCATTTCTCCATTTTACAATGCAAGCCTTCGCTCGTCTCTGATAAATGCATCCATCTCCTTGGGAGTTTTCCAAAAGTAGATCCTTCACTCACAAAAAAGACCCTTGTGTTAAATGCAAAAAAAAAAAAGGTGCTCATGTGACTCCTGGTAATGGATGGGCCTGTTAGTTTCCCCTAACATGTGGGGACAGGGGAAAAAATCACATTATGGCCCCTGGGATAGTTTCGATGGTGCCCTGCATGTCCCAGGGCCTGTGGTCCCCACAGCAAGACCCCTGCTGACTGCATCATGTGTGTGCGCAGCCCTCAGGAGGCTGTGGGTGGAATAAGGTCAGCCTTGGCACCTCCCTGCAACCCTGAATCGGGAGAAGGCAAAACTAGTACCACATATTTGTTTTTATTGTCACTGCTTTAAACATGATCAGGGCTTAGCTCGGGCTGGAAACATTGTAAGCTTCCCTCGTCTCCTTCATCCTCCAACGTCTTGTCCTCAGACAGACACTCACTGGCATTAGCGAAAGACCCCTTGCCTGCTGACCTGCTAGATCCACCACAGAGAGAAATCACTGAGAAGGGACGGAATATGAAAGACCCATCTAGCCTGGAGAAAATTAGCCAGCACTAAAAATGATGTTGTAGATGAATATTTCATAACATAAAAATATTGTCAAACCACTGGCTATGTGGCGTGATGAAACTTTTGGAAACAGGTTTATATAAAAAATTCAGGACATGCTAAAATGTGAACTGTGTTTCCCTCTGGATGAAAGGCTTTAGGTGTTTTAAATTTTGTTCTATGGCTTTTAGAAACTGCTTTATATATGAAAAATAATGAACATATGTTATGTGTATATTTAGAAGACATGATTTTCTTCTAACTGGTTTGAGTGAGTTGGCAAAGACAGATGGTCTTCAGGGTGCTTCCCTCATTGCCTAGGATTTTAAGAATCCTTCAATAATCATAATAATAATGATAATGTCCACCATTTATTAAATGCTTGCTGAGCACCTGACATACCATGTGCCCTTGAGCCCTCAGGAAACTCTACAAGGTAGGTCTGTCGTTATGCCCATCTTAGCAAACGAGGAAAGTGAGACGGAGGTTAGGAAACTCACTCCAGGTAACACAGCTAGTAACAAACAACGCCAAGGACACGAATTGGGTTAATGTCTAATACCTCTTCGCTATGAACAGTCCAAACATAACATACCACATCATACCATATGCATCATTATGAGCTAATTTCTTTCCTTTTTTTTTTTTTGAGATGGAGTCTTGCTTTGTCACACAGGCTGGAGTGCAACGGCATGGTATCGGCTCACTGCAATCTCCATCTCCTGGGTTCAAGTGATTCTTCCGCCTCAGCCTCCTGAGTAGCTGGGACTCGAGGCATGCGCCACCACACCCAGCTAATTTTTGTATTTTTGTAGAGATGGGTTTTCCCCATATTGGCCAGGCTGGTCTTGAACTCCTGACCTCAGGTGATCGGCCCGCCTCGGCCTCCCAAAGTGCTGGGATTACAGGCGTGAGCCGCTACCATGCCTGGCCTCTGAGTTAATTTCTTAAATCTTCGAGTTCTAGTTCATTTTATATTTTAGCAACTTTCTTTATATGTATAATTGCTTTTCATTTAGTTATAAAAAGATCAGTTTGGGGTATACACTGATCTTCCTTTTGTAATTCAGCTATCCTCCTTTTGAAAAAACAGCCCTATGCCATTATGTGCTTCAGTAAGAACAGAACACATATAACCAAAAAATTATATAGATGATTACATATAAATCAGAACATGCGAGCTGCATGAATAGGGGCCGAGAGTCAAGGAGGAAGAGCATTGTTGTGTTATTCAAATTTAATTATAACATCTATCTGCAACCACAAGCTCACAATCTTTCTTCCCTGGTGACAATCAAGTTGTTAAATGTGGAAAAAATTGAGCAAGTCCAATAAACATTTAACAGCAGTGACATCTTCACTCTGAGACCTAACACAAATAACATTGTGATTTCAGCTCCGAGAAAATAATCTAATGAAAATGATAAAAATGCACATCAGGAGAGGAATCAAGGAATCACTGGAGTTCCAGAATAAAAATTATTCCACGTGATGAGAGCCCCACACGAATTTCTATGCGGATTTGTGTAACGGCCTTTCAAATCTGTGTGGGACACTTCTTTTTTTCTTTTCTAGAGGCTGTGCAGGCTTCTCTAAGCGGTCGCCAATTAGCTTGTGGAGTCAGAGTCTCTACCTCATTCTAGGAATGGAGCCAGATATGGTAAATAAGGTTCAAGTTGTGCGGTATCTATGCAACACTGTTTGTATTATCGTTTAGACTGAAAATCGTCAAAACAAAAAGCATGAGAGCAAGTCATATTATTGATCCAGACCTCTTGGTTCCTACGGGCATCACAGAAGGAAATACAAGTGGGTCTAGTTTCAATTTGCTGGGGCCCCACTTCTGCGCCCTGGAGGCGGATGAGATGTGTAACGGGATTTGACAAAATGGGGAGACAAACTGTATGTGGCAGATCCCTGCTGATGTGCTATCATTTGGGTCTGCATGTCAGGGTCGGTTTCGTCTTACGGCCACCTTCCACTTCTCAGTTGCTAATAGAATCTGCTAGGGACACAGAAGAGAAGGCCAAGGTGCCGATCACAAGTGTCTGGGCAGATCATCTAGACCAGTGGTCAAAAGTTACGATGTCCAACATCAAATATTCTGAAATCTAAGGGGCAGAAGCGGGCAGTCTTCCACGTGAGTGGGGGCTCCTCCAGGAGGGGAGGGGTGGGGAGCAGGCTTGGGTCTCATCCTGCAGACATGGGCAAGCCGGGGGGGAACATGGGCACTTGCGATATGAATTATTAATAGAAATGTGACATGGTTAGGGGATGTGTTCCCTGGCCAGTCTGCTTGTGGGAAAGAGAAGAGGGATGTGTGCTGGTGAGACGGTGGGGAGGGAAGAGAGACTGGAGCTCATAATAATCTGTCTCAGCATCTGACGATAGAAGGAAAATAAGGTGTGTTTATGTCTAAAATATGCAGCATGGGGAAGGCACCAGAACAACATTTAAACTGTGTTTCTTATTCAGTCACGTGATCCACTGCCAGCAAGGTCTTTCTGGGTCCGCGAGAGAGCAGCCTTCTACAGAATTTCCCCACGTTTTTTTTCTTTAAAGAAACCGGGTCTCACTCTGTCACCCAGACTGCAGCACAGTGACCAATCAGAGCTCACTGCAGCCTCAAACTCCTGGGCTCAAGTGATCCTCGCATCTTAGCCTCCCAAGTAGCTGGGACAACAGGTGCATGCCAACCTGCCTGGCTAGCTTTTAAGGTTTTTTTTTGTATGTGTTTATACAGATGGGGTCTCCGTCTCCACAAAAACATCTGGAGATGTTGCCCAGGCTGGTCTCGAACTCTGGGTCTCAAGCAGTCCTCCTGCCTCAGCCTCTCAACCATCTTTAATTTTTGAGGAATCTCCATACTGCTTTTCATAATGGCAATGCAAATTTATATGAAATCAAAAAATTATATCTAGAGATTTGTGGCCTCCTAGAGATAATTATTCTTATTTGATGGGAGAAGGCCAAACAGAAGGATTCTTCATTAGTAAATTGGCTCCTACTGTCACTTGGGAAGCTGAGACTTCAGTGATCAAATCTGAACAGTCAGAATTCAGCTGGTGCTCACTTTTCCTGGAAGAATAATCCCAGAATCTCCAAGTCCAGAATTTTCAACACACACACACACACACACACACACACATACACACCCGTGCATGCACACGCATGTACACACACACACACCCTTTAAAATCCCTTTTACTTGATGTTGTGTTTTTGGTAGAAGATTTTCTTTCTTCTTCTTTTTTTAATTACCTTAACCAACTTGTACTTTTATAAAGTCATGCAGATCCAAACAAATAAAAATCAGTAGGCAAACAGAAGCAAACACAAAAGAGAGATCCAGTTTTCATATATAAGACGCATTAGACCACAAAGGAGATTAGCATTCTTTTTCACTTGTACTACTCGAAGCAAATGGCCTGACATAATTTTTACGATTTAGTCTGAAGGTGAGTTTCAAAATTCACTTGAATGAGACTTTAAGAGAGCAAATCATAGCATATTATACACAGTGTCTCCTTCAGAAGAAAAGACACTGAAATAACCTAGAGTCAAGTATTGTACTTTATAAAGCCTAAGAATTCATAAGTGCTTCTGCAATTATTTTTTTGCACCTTAGTCATACCTGAGCCTCTTTTTAACCTTCTTCTGGCCAGTTTAATTTGATCCTGTAGAATCTGTACCCAATCTCTTGGGCCAGGAAGCTTATCCACATGGTTAGCTGTACAGTACTTTTCTGTGAAGACTAAAAGAAAATGTAAAATATTGTTAAATACTTTAGCAAGGAAAATATGCAGATTTGAAAAAGAAATATATTCTAAAAAGAAAACAAAAGTGTAATTCTAAAGGATGTCAGTTCTGCACAGTATATCTTCAATATCTGTGTTGTGTTTCTTTGGCAAAGATGGATTTGCCAAAGAATGCTATGTCCAATGCATTGTGCTTCAAAATGAAACTGGTGATACTCACTAAATAGTTTGTATGGAAACTGCTCTTTCTACTGGCTCTGCACCCATGCATATGTGTCTTATAGGCAGAGAAGAAAATGCTTCCTGAGGGTCTACTGACCTTATGACGAGGTCTAGCAAGTGTATTGAAAGACTTCACTCTCGTTGTCAATTCAAAATTGAATGTGAAATTACACGAAACGATGGTCTTTCTCATGGTGATTTTTACTAACTCAATCAGCACTCAAATAATAATGCGGTTGGTGTCATGATGGAAATTCCAATTCTATCTCAAGTCAATCCCTTGCACATGGCACGAGCTCCCAGGAAAGAACTACCCGATTAAGCCCAAAGGGGAACTAAGGAGAACCCCATGGTCGGACACCAGGGAGGCAGGATGATGATCGTGGGTAGGCTGTGCACAGTGTGTGGCTGCGGACGGGGCGCTGGTGTGGACGTTTTGGCCTCACACTCACTCCTGATCACTTTTAAACTCATCTTTTCAACTTGTTCTTCATAAGGCCAAGATCTGGTAGGCCATTGCATCACATTGCCTCCTTGGTATTTAAGATACTGGTAATTTCAATGTTTTAAAAGGTTTCTCTTAAAAAAATACTGACAGATTCAACTATAGAAGGTAAAATTTCTATTGAATGAAAAATAAGACATTCCATCAGAATGAGAAAAGCTAGTTGTCCTAAATGTGACCAAAAAGGTTCACTATCCACCAGCAAAGAGCTCATTCAAATAGAAGAGCAGCTTTGAAAGTTCCATAAACAGACAAAAAAAATTAAAAAAAAATTAGGAAAAATGTTCAATTAATATGTAAACCAAAGAACTGCAAAACATACTCGATAACTACTAAGATTAGAAAAACAATGTCAGAAAGCTAATACTTGATCCGGATAAAATTGTGTGGACATGGCACATTCAAACATTCCTGTTGGTGCAAACAGGCAAAAACTCTTTTGAGAAATAAGAGTAATATTTAATGGGAGACATAAAACTGTTGTATCTTTGGACTGGTAATCTTACTTCTGGAAATTTATCCTAAGGAAATAATTTGAAAGAAGAAAAGCTGTTATACATGATCTCTATGGTCAAACGCATGGAAACAATCCAATTCTGCAGGAAGGGATGGATGTCAGTAGAGCGGCGGACATATTTCAGGGAGTCCAGAGTGAAGCAGGGGGCTCCCCTTCAGGAAGCAACTGTCAAAGCTAGTGAAGCATCTAGGGCCTCTCAGAGAACTGGCATTGTTTGGGTAATCACATGATGCGGTAAAAAGAGAAGAAAGGGAAGGTGTGTGAGTTGAGAGGACATCGTAGGATTGCTCTGGAACACGCTGAGTTTGGGGTGTTTGTGGAGCGCCCACGTGGAGATGGCAGACATAGTCCTGGTTCCCCAGGACCCCCAGCAGACACCAGCATGTGCAGATGTTCAAGTCCCTGATACAGGCCAGGCATGGTGGGTCATGCCTGTAATTTCAACACTTTAGGAGGCTAAGGTGGGAGGGTTGCTTGAGGCCAGGAGTTTGAGACCAGCCTGGGTAACACAGTGAAACCCCATCTCAATCAATCAATCAATCAATCAATCAATCATCTGAGAGTGATGGTGCAAGCCTGTGGTCCCAGCTACTTAGGAGGCTGAGGCAGGAGGATCACTTGAGCCTAGGAGTTTGAGGCTGCAGTGAGCTATGAACACACCATTACACTCCAGCCCAGGCAACCAAGCGAGACCTTAAGCAACGTGTACAACTGTGCCTGAGATACCGGCATATACAACAGCAGCAGAGGGGCGCCTGGCCTATTTGCCTTATTTTTTATTGTTGCACTGAATTTTTTTTCCTGGATATTTTCAATCTACAGCTGGTTGAATCTGTGGATGCAGAACGTACAGACAAGGAGGCCAAGTGTATTTAGACAGAGAAACCTACAGTTCAGAGAAGGCGCCAAGCTAAAGACCTTGGTTTAAGAGGCGCAGACACACGTGGTGATTACAACAGTGAGAGAGGCCAGGCGCGATGGCCTGTAATCCCAGTACTTTGGGAGGCCGAGGTGGGTGGATCACTTGAGGTCAGGAGTCCGAGACCAGCCTGGCCAACATCGTAAAACCCTATCTCTACTAAAAATACGTAACAGTAGCTGTGCATGATGGCGTGCACCTGTAATCCCAGCTACTCAGGAGGCTGAGGTAGGAGAATCACTAGAACCTGAGAGGCGGAGGTTGCAGCGAGCCGAGATCGCACCACTGCACTCCAACCTGGGAGACAGAGAAAGACTCTGACTCAAAACAATAACAAAAACAAATAAAAAACAGTGAGAGAGATAACATTCAGCAGAGAGAACACAGAGTGGAAAGAGCACAGGCTGGGTTGGGAGCCCTGGGGAACGCCATGCTGCCAGGGAGAAGGTGGCAGCAGACTAGTGCCTGAAGGGGCCCAAGCGTGGCTGGCCAGGCAGGAGGGGTGGGAAGCGTGGTGGGAAGGCCAGTGAGTGGCTCCAATAAAAAGGAGGGACCAGGCCAGGTGTGGTGGCTCATCCCTGTAATCCCAGCACTTTGGGAGGCTGAGGCAGACAGATCACTTGAGATCTGGAGTTCGAGACCAGCCTGACCAACATGGAGAAATCCTGTCTCTACTAAAAATACAAAATTAGCTGGGCTTGGTGGTGCATTCCTGTAATCCCAGGTATTTGGGAGGCTGAGACAGGAGAATTGCTTGAACCTGGGAGGCGGAGGTTGCAGTGGGCCGAGATCGCGCCATTGCACTCCAGCCTGAGCAACAAGAGCAAAACTCCATCTCAAAAAAAAAAAAAAAAAAAAAAAAGGAGGGACCAGCAGGCTGCAGTCCCTCTTCCTGCAGAAGAGGGGCAGGAGGGGTGGCTTGCTACCTTCTGAAGGTCAGTCAGGGCCAGGGAGGGTGGCCACTCTTAGGGCACTTGGCCCAGAGGGGAGGGCAGAAGAAGAGGGGAGACAGGATGGCTGAGGGATGCGGATGTGGGCATGGGGTGTAGGCTGAGGGAGCAGTGGTGTGGTGGGAGAGAATGACACACAGGGAAAAGGAGTGGACCACCAAAGGCATCACCCTGGGGGGCTGGGGCTGATGGATCTGGAATAGAAATGGAGGGCTGACTCCAATGGAAGGACGGAAACGTCCTTTTCTCAACCCATGGGAAGGGAAGATGGTTGGTTCAGAAGTGGGTCTAGGCTGCAGCAAACACTCCTGAGGCCTCAGTGAGCTCAGGGGTGAGGGGCTCTGGAGGATGGAGGGTGTGGAGGAAGTGTGGGATCATCTCTGAGAACAATTGGAGAGGAAGCAGACCATGGACAGCTGCCAACCCGCAGACGGGCTATGGTAGGGCCACGCGGCGTGGCCACAGTCTATGCAGGCTTTCCCCCTCGGTCCCCTGCAGCTCCTTCAGGACAATGGATGGTAGGGCTGGGCTAGGCTCAGGATTTTGCTGGACAGTTCTGGCAGAAGAACAGTGATAGAGGCCCTTGAAGATGCTGAAAGTGCGACCTGGCATGAATGAATTCACCTTCCCACTCCCTTCCGTCTCCTTCACCCCAGACCTAGGAAGGACATGAAAACAGAAAAAGGCTCGTGGGCTTGGAGATGTCTATAGAGATCAGGGAATACAGATATCACTGGTTGCCAAGCAGGGGTCGTGGCGCTGGAAGAACTGTCCCCTGAGATACCGGAGTATCCGCCAGCAGCTGAGGATGCTAAGGTGTGACCAGTAGTGCGAGGCTGACACGCAGCAGAGGTGAATGGCACCACGGATGAGGTCTGGCGGCTACACAGGCTGGGCCATCCGTCATGTGGACAGGGAAGTGATCAGGATGACAGTGGGGCCGGGGAGTGAGAGGAACACATAGGGCTATGATAAGAGCTGTAGTGGAAAGTTTCCATCGAAGCCCCACCTGGGGAGAGGGGCAGTGTTGGTTAGAAGCAGAATTAATGACTGGGGAGAGGATCAACCAGGCTGCCCAGTGTATGATATGCGGGGACCTGGAGAGCGAGGTGGGGAGATGCAGAAGAAACGCTATCCCTGGGGGTGGGTGCTTTCAAATCTCTGCCACTAGACTGTAAGTAACTTCAGGGTCTTCATCTCTTTTGTCTCCCTCAAAGCATCTACTATAATGCCTTTTTCTGAAGAAGAACTCAAGCATTTGATAAATAGGCAAACATATTTTCCAGTTTTGTTTCTAATGGAAGCAAATACATTAGCTTACAAATTTAGACTAATTGGGGGGAAAATGGTCTATCTGAATTAGCAGGAAGTCTTTAATTCATCTGTTTAAAGAAGCAAGGTCTTATTGCATTCAAATGCCCACAAGAACATTTACTAATCAGATAATTTCCAAAAGGCTCTTGAAGTCCTATTTTAATAAACAGAACAAAATAATTCTATTTAGCATCCTCTCCATTTACACAAAAATGTGTACGACAAAAATGACTGAACCCACTATCTTAGCAGGTAAGCATCTCCCCCCTTGTAATATTATTTCTACAGTTAATTTCCATAGCAACCCCTCTTTTCTTGGGTTGTGAAAAGCATGTGTCCAAATTAGCACACATTAGAAAGTCATGGCTCCAAATTAGCAAAGTGGATTTGGACTATGCCACACTGAATGAGTCCCATGTGTGCTGACAAACAAATTTAAGATAAGCCAAAGGAGGCTGTGGAATCTCTGCTCCCACGTCGTGAGGGGGTTCAGATCATACCTTTCTAGTCCAACCCTGAGCTCAAATATTCCCTCAGTCACTAAAAGGGCAGTCGTGTCTGGTTATTTTTTTTCTAGTTGCAGTGAAAACTAATTTGGTTTCAATAGAAAGAATCCAAGAAAATCACTATCTCCCGGGTTTGTGCCTAAGATCTTTGAAGGTGCAGCAATAGGCTTTTCATAAAATACCTATTCAAATAAATATTTCCACCGGGCATGTTATTGACACTCTAGTTCATGGATTACATCTAAACTTAAAAGAGACTTTTAACTAGAATTTACCTACTGAAGACAAAATCCTATTCTCTCCGTTATGATAGCAGATCAAGAACAAGGCCAAAAGACTGTCATTGCATTGATCTGCAAACAGTCAATATGCTATGTGAATAGAGGTATTGGGGAGACAGAATGCATTTTTGCTACCTGAATCTATAGCTAAAGGTCAAGCTATTATCCTGGTAACAGTTACATTAGGAGTCATGATGTGAAAAGAGGTATTGCATTAACACACTGAGTTTTCTACTATGTTAATAGTGGGTCATTAAGAATCACAGTCGAATCATTTGCATTCATCTTTAGAAGGCAATAGGTTCTAAAAAGAAATTTTCCTCCTTTCCTATTTTAATATATGAAGGAGAAGCAAGGGCTAATTTTAAAGGAGCACAGATAATCTGAAACAGTGGAATAAGACCAACAATCTAAATAAAGGAGTTAAAGCATCTCTTCTGATTAATATGAGTCCCAAGGCACAGGGAGTATGTTAAGTCACCAGGGAAATGACAAAGGCTCAATCTGATCTGTATATAAATAATGACTTTTCCCAGACGCTGGGCATTCACTCGAACCCTGCCCTTTAATTGTATATAAATAATGAATCAGTTGCTGGTGGCTGGGCAGACTCTTCCTTCAGAATGCTGCTCTTCGTGTAATCATCAAGTGAACGCGGCAGCACGTGGCGTGTCTGACATGCTGAATGCGCCACTCTGCAAATAGGGCAGGCTGGCCAGGTTCCCCAAACAGCGATCTAACTGCACTGTGGTTCTCCTGAGGGACTTTAAATTTGGGTTTTTCTGGCTGGCTGTGCTGGGAAAAGCAGAATATGGCATGGACTTTGAAAGGAAGTCACCATGTCTAGCAGACCCTTTCATTTCACGGTGAAATCCTCTAAGAACCTGGCTGGCAGTCACAGCCCAGTTTCAGATTTGATGACTTAGTTTTAACTTGTGGTCAAATCAAGGTTTACGGCTGGGCACGGTGGCTCATGCCTGTAATCCCAGCATTGGGAGGCCGAGGTGGGTGGATCATGAGGTCAGGAGATTGAGACCATCGTGGCCAATATGGATAAACCCTGTCTCTACTAAAAATACAAAAATTAACTGGACATGGTGCACCTGTAGTACCAGCTACTCTGGAGGCTGAGGCAGGAGAATTGCTTGAATTCAAGGGGTGGAGGTTGCAGTGAGCCGAGATCATGCCACTGCATTCCAGCCTGGAGACAGAGTGAGACTCCATCTCAAAAAAACAAAACAAAACAAAACAAAACACAACAAACAAAAAAAAAAACAAAGCAATCAAGGTTTACATTGTACAAGAAAATCAAGGTTTACAGCATGCAGAACTGAAAACCAGGTCTTCATTAGATCTGCCAAACTCCTAGATCTCGCAAGGGGTGAGGGACAATAGTCTCCACTGTCAGGTCCCAGGAGACAAGCAAAATCCCACTTGCAGCCAGGGAGGTGCAGAGGGAGAGGGAGTTGTGGGAGCAGCCCGCCCACACATCTGAGTGAGTGGACCACAACCAGGCTCCCTCCCACTCTCTTTCCTCTTACTGCCTTAGAGCTATCGTTTGAGACTCGTCAGTTGGTACATATCTCATTTAATCTCGCCATAACCAGTGGGGGCAGGTATTGTGATCCTAAATTACAGATGACAAAATCCAAGTACGGACAAGTACCTGGCCTGAGACCGCACAGCTAACAGGAGTTATTTTCCACATAAATGAATTACTTTTACAGCTGTATTTGAGCACACTGTGATTGTAAAAGAAAAACGGTTGAATTGTAAACAAGCAAATCCATAGCTAAGTGCATCCTCCCATGTTAAACTTGAGAATGCTGGGTGTTACTTTCAACCTCACAAAACAGAAGCATGGTGGCCAACTGGGGAGAGGAACAGGGCAGGGGCTGGCGGATCACCTGTCCCCAGGAGGCCAGGTGAGTACACAGCAGGGAAGCCGTGCCTGGACACTGGAGAGGCTGGATGAATACACAGATGTTTTGAACTCTGAGATTTGATGACTGTGCCTCAAATTTTATCCGGAGCTAATAGAGTACATATTTTCTCCGATAATATTTAGCGTGTCATTCTCCATTTTCAAGGAGAAAGTGGAAACATATAAGTTGTAGGCTTGATAATCATCTATTATATTAAGAGGGAGTTGTTTTTGCTCCTGTTGCCCAGGCTAGAGTCCAGTGGCGTGATCTTGGCTCACGGCCACCTCTGCCTCCTGGGTTCAAGTGATTCTCCTGCCTCAGCCTCTCGAGTAGCTGGGATTACAGGCATGTGCCACCACACCCAGCTAATTTTGTATTTTTAATGGAGACGGGGTTTCTGCATGTCGGTCAGGCTGGTCTCGAACTCCCAACCTCGGGTGATTCGCCCACCTTGGCCTCCCAAAGTGCTGGGATTACAGGTGTGAGCCACCATGCCATCTATTGTATTAAAATAACTGTAACTGTGGCCTGTAAAAGGCTATGAGAGGGTGGAAAGAGCTAGATTCAAGGCTGGCTGTTCAGGCAGCGCCTGATGGTCCTCCACATCGTGGTGCAATTGTTCTAGTCTAGGGATGGGTTCTCAGCATACGGGCTCAGAAATCTGATTTTAGCAGACCACTCAGAAAATTCTGACTTAAACCTAAACCGACACACAATAGTTGATTGATACATCAACTAGAATGACAACTAAGTAATATGCAATGCAGGAGTGAAGGATTCTCTTTCTATATCTGGAACATCTGATGTCATAACCCAGTGCTTTACTTGTTAGGGTCAAGGGGCCAGAAAGGGGGACCAACCAAACAGAAGGCTGACTGGTGAACGTGGAGAAAGATCAGGATGTCTTTTTACATTTTATACAGAGAGCATTTTATACAGGTTGGAGTAAAGCCTGGCTCTTTCTCTGTTTTAAAGATGGGGGTGTCGCTATGTTGCCCAGGCTGGCCTTGGACTCCTCACCTCAGCCTCCTGCGTAGCTGGCACGCTCAGTAAGCGTGACTCGTCATGCACCCTCGACGGCATATGGCCCCCGTGTTTGGATGCCCCTTAGCCTCAGCCCACTAAGTGGGCACTGCTGGCCTCTGTGCACCCACACATCTTAGAGGCACATCATGGGACACACAGTCACAAGTGATCTCTTGAGATGTGATCTATTTTAGCATATGGTTTTTCTCATGTTTTCATTGATTCTTATTAAGTGCAATTACGGTGGATGATGCTATCTGATCCTGTATACAAACTGGGGGGTTACGAATCTGGCACTGAAACCTCGCTGTGACCTTACTACAAAAATAAAATGCATTAATTCAAGACATATTTATCCACCACACACAATGTGCCAAGTCTATGCTAGGTATTACTGAACAAATGGTCCCTTGTCCCCAAAAAGCCTGCAGTGCAGTGGAGGATAAAGGCAGTAAGAAGTCAAGGACAGCCCAGGGAACACATGTGATTCCAGAAGCCCAGCACCAGGTACACAGCCAAGGGGCACCTCACCCATTCTCAGGTTGGAAAGTTTTCGGATAAAGTGATGGCTGAGCCGAAACCAAAGAAAAAAGTGGATGTGAGCTGAAGAAAGAGGGTGGAGAAAGCTCCAGGGAAGAGCATGTGCATTCCAAAGGCACAGGGGTGGGTGTCCTGGGGTGGGTGGGGGAGAGACAGTGTCACATGAAGCTCAGGTTTCTACACCTGCAGGGCAAGGGCAAGGAAGTCTCGGGCCTATGTGAGCAGGGAGCTGGAACAAAAGCCTCTGGTGAGGCTTTGAAGAATCAGGGTCTACCCTTGAGTACAGGGAGGCAACGAGCAAGCTCTACCCAGGCTCTGAGGGGGAAAAAGAAAGTTTCCTTAGAAAATTCTAAATGTGGCCAGGTATGGTGGCTCACGCCTGTAATCCCAGCACTCTGGGAGGCCAAGGTGGGCAGATCACTTGAAGTCAGGAGTTTGAGACCAGCCTGGCCAACATGGCCAAACGCTGTCTCTACTAAAAATATAAAAATTGGCTGGGCATGGTGGCGGGCACCTGTAATCCCAGCTACTTAGGAGGCTGAGGAAGGAGAACCGCTTGAACCCGGGAGGTGGAGGTTGCAGTGAGGCAAGATCGTGCCACTGCACTCCAGCCTGGGAGACAGGGCAAGACTCCATCTCAAAAAAAAAAAAAATTCTAAATGGTTGGCTTGCACCTGGCAGAGGTTTGGAATCCGAGGTTGTACCACTGCATAAAAGTGTAAGTGGGCTGAAGCATTGCTGTTGACACCCCTGAGCTCTGGACAGGGGAAAATGCAGAATGAATCTGAAAGGATGACCTGAAACCTGGGCCACAACAGACTCTCACAGAAAAAAAAAAGGAAAACAGGCCTTCTAGAGATGAGCTCATATTTAAAATAAGGCAACACATACAATGACCCAGCAAATGCTAGAGGCAGTAGACTCAGAAGCTGCAGGGTAAGAAGCCCCTTGCAGATGGCAATGGACAGCAAAGTAAGTGTGTTTAAAATGAGCAGGGAAAAATTCAATGCACCAGGAGAATAATGGGCTGATTTCAAAAAGAACCAAATAGAACTTACAGAAATTAAAAATATAGTATCTTGTAATAGCCTGTTCTCACACTGCTAATAAAGACGTACCTGAGATTGGGTAATTTATAAAGGAAATATTTATTTTATAATTTATAATTGACTCACAGTTCCACATGGTTGGAGAGGCCTCACAATCATGGCAGAAGGTGAAGGAAGAGCAAAGGCATGTCTTACATGGCGGCTGGCAAGAGAGCTTGTGCAAGGGAACTCTCATTTATAAAACTATCAGATTTTGTGAGAATTATTTAAGACCACAAGAACAGGATGGGAGAATGACCCTCATGATTCAGTTATTGCCACCTGGCCTGCCCTTGACACATGGGGATTATTATAATTCAAGGTGGGATCTGGGTGGGGACACAGTGAAACCATATGAAAGGTAAAAACTCAAAGGACATGTTAATTGATAAATTAATATCACTTAGGGAGACAGATCTGGAGAATGGAGAATGACCCAGACTGTAACAGAGAGATGAGAGATGGAACTAGAACAGATAAGAGATACAAAGGATAGAAAAAAAAAGTCCAGTAAACACTAATAGACATTTCAGAGAGAGAGACAATTGAAAGAATGAAGGAAAGGAAAGAGAGAGTACATGAAAAGTTTTCAGAATTGGTAAGTCACGGATCCTTGGTTCTAAGAAGCAAAGAACCAAGCAGATTAAGGAAAATAAATATGTAACTAGACCTGTAGTAAGAAACCAAAGAACACTGAAGGCAAAGAGATCCTACAAGCAACTAGAGAAAAAAGACAGATGATCTTCAGAACAATAGGTTGATCAGACTCTACAACTGAACCTAGAGAACACTGGAATATCTTCAAATAGTGATGAAAAACCATCCTTGATCTAGAACAAATCAACCAACTAAACTCCACATCATTCCACAATGATGAGGAAAATTTCAGAACAAAGACTAGAAGAATATAGCACACAGACCCTCATTCAAACAATTACTGAACACTATGCTTAACCCGTTTATGGTGGAGGTTGCAAATATTTTGTGAAAAAACAGACCTTGGCAATGACCTTGAATAGTAGAATATATATACCTCCCATAAGCTTAGCATTCCAATAATGGAACACTAGGCATAAATGGGTTCAATCTGTTTATGGGTTAGAATAACCCATTTTTTCTTCCCATTTATGGAAGAAGGTGAAGGAAGAGCAAAGGCACATCTTCCATGGTGGCAGGCGAGAGAGCCTGTGCAGGGGAACTTCCATTTATAAAACCATCAGATCTTGTGAGACTTATTCATTACCCCAAGAATGGTATGGGGGAACTACCCCCCGATTCAGTTATCTCCTGGCCTTCCCATTTATGGGAAGAAGAAAACAACACAGAGGCAAAGGACTAGAGAGGAGAAAGGGGAGGAGGAGAGCAGAGGGCATGACCTGTAAGATCTTAGGAATTATTACAATGCCAAAGTAATGAAAACGATGACTCAGATAACAGATGAAGGTAGATAAAAGACCAATGTAAACATGTGTCAGAGGAGCTCAGTATATGACAGAGGTAGAATTATGAATCAGTAGAATATGGAGACTGTTAAGATACTTCCACAGTGAAAAAACAACTAAATTAAATCTCTCCCTCACATTTTAGGTAAAAGTAAATTCAAGGTGGATTAAAGACCTGAATATAAAAAAATAAAACTTTGTTGAAAAAAAAAAACAGGATACCATTATATCATCTGAGTAGGGAGGATCTTTTAAAATGGGCACAAAAAGGCAAAAAGCATGAAGAAAATCTGTCTGCCTGTCAAATCTCAACTTTGGAAAGATAAAAGACATTGTGGGCAATGTTTTCACAATTGGAAAATAAGGAGCGAAATTTGCAATGCATATCGTTGACAAAAAAATCCCAAGTCAGTAAGAGGCCAACTACCTAGTGGAAAAATAGGAAGAGGATGGAAATCCATGGAGGAAAAATAACTAAATCATGACAAACAGGAAAGGATGTAGAACTTTGTTAGTGATCAGAGATTCTACTACATCTCAAGTGATGTCACTTGAGAACCACCAGACCGGTGGAAATTAAAGCCTGGTAACAAGCGATCTTGGCAAGAATGCGAGAAAGTTGGATTTTTTCTACCTTGCTGGCGGATGCATCAGTTAATCAGTTTCGAGAGCCACCTGACAATCCCCCGTGAAGCCGAAGATGCTGTGCCCCGTTACTTGGCTGTTCCGTGCCTGGTGTGTTCTCCAGAGAAACTCACACATGGGCACCCAGAAACGCAGAGACAACAGCTGCCTTGGGTGACGGGGAAGAGAAGAGCCAGCTTCTTCTTAGGAGAAGCCCGGAGGAAGAAAGGGCTTTGTCATGCAGTGGTTAGCAGATGAAATGGATAAGCCAGAGTTATAACGTACTGAGAGGGACAAAGCTTTAAAAAGGAAAAAGGACATGTGAAACACAACCAAGCTGCACAAGTACAGCGTGATGCTGGGGTTGCAGATCTGTAAGCAGGACACAAAACAATAATAGGATTTATGGCAACACAAGTGGTAAGATAAGAATGAATGGGCTGGGTGCGGCGGCTCATGCCTGTAATCCCAGCACTTTGGGAGGCCAAGGCGGGCAGATCACAAGGTCAGGAGTTCGAGACCAGCCTGGCCAACATGGTGAAACCCCGTCTGTACTAAAAATACAAAAATTAGCCGGGCATTGTGGCTGGCACCTGTAATCACAGCTACTCGGGAGGCTGAGGCAGGAGAATCGCTGGAACCCAGGAGGCTTAGAGGCTGCAGTGAGCTGAGACTGCGCCACTGCACTCCAGCCTGGGCGACAGAGCAAGACTGTCTCCAAGAATGGATACTTCAGGTTACTCTGGGGAGGGGAAGAGAGAGAATGGAAGGTAGAGGAACATCTTGATTCTTAAAACAGAGAGGAGGTATGAAGCAAATTATTAATAATAGCTGTTTTAAATCTTAGGGGAAGGTAGAGAAAACAAATCTTGGCAAATGTCTTTACCACATTCAAGATGGAGAGGGACACTGTTATTTCAACGTTTTAACCTACAGACTACTGCTAATGGGGACAAATGTCATTCTTCAGTCTGAACAAATCAGAAAATTTCTCCTAGGGCTATGCCACAGAAATGTCAATGCTGACTAGATTTCAATTACACTCCTTACACATACTCTCTTTTGGGATAAGCACCAAAAGCTATCTTTAAAAGAGAGCTGGGAGAAGACTCCATAATTTGCCTTCAGGGAAAAACAGAGAAGACATCAGTACATCTCATCCTTCAGGTCTCAACTGAGACGTGACCTTCCCAGATAAGGCCTGCCTGAGTTCGTTAACCAGTGATTTAAAAAATAATGTCCAGTGTTCATCAAGACTGCAAGCTCAAAGCGAGGGCAGAGATGAAGCCTTCCGTTCACTGCTGGCACATAACAGGCAGGTATGAATATATGGTTTGTGAAAGAATAAATCTGACAACGTTTTTTCTCTGGTCTGTTACTTAACCTGAAGGAACTGAAGGAAGTATTTCTTCAGTAAATAGCCAGAGGTCTCAAAATATACTGAGCCCTGAAGTTCATTCCAGATCTGGTTTGACAGTAAGAGTTTAGCACAGTTCATCAACTAACGCACCTAAAAATGATACCTTTAAATTAAGGAAATAAAGTATTACAGAGAAGGTATTTACTGATGAAATGAGAATATTCCACTGAGTTACAGATGTGAGACTTTAGCAGGAGCCGGTATGTGGGGCAGTCAGATGTAGACACAAAAGTCAAGGATTGCAAAACCTGGCTGTGAGGACCGCCTCATACCTAATGCTGACTGCTATGGTATGGAGCTGTTATTTTCAGTTGGCTGATACAATGAAAAGGGCCCTAGATATCCATACGATTGATTCCAAGCCATATTTATCTGGTTCTTTAGGTTTACTTCTGAGAATTTGGGCTACCATCTCTGAACCACAGAATCTCTGACCTGGAGACATTTATTGTTATTATTTTAACTGGAGACTTTAAAGGTGAGTCAAGCCACACTTTTTTTTTTTTTCTCCTAGAGAAAGTAATGGTTCAAGAGCTTGAAAAAGGCAGTCAGGAGTGAATCTACACCTCATGATGCTCCCTTCATTATCTCCACACTGGTCGGGCTCTGAGGCTTGAAGAGTCTTGTTCAATCCCAGTGATTCTCACTGATTTGAGGCCAGAGCTGTCTCTCCCTCTCTCTCTCATTCTGTGTGTGTGTGTGTGTGTGTGTGTGTGTGTGTGTGTGTGTGGTGGCCTGGTGGGAAGAGGGTAGACAATATCCCTTGTCTTCCTTCATTCAGTTTTGCTACAATGACATTTCTGTCTAAAAGGAGGTGAGCAAAAGTGCTGATAGTGTTTCTCAAATTAAACAAGGTTAATTTTAATTTCCATCAGTTTAAGGAGGTACCTATTTATAATACAACTGTTGGGAAGAGGAACTTTCCTTTGGTGAGCTGTGCTACGCCTTTGTTTAACATGGTTGGTGTATTTCGATGGAGTAAGTCCTATTTGTTAAGTATTAAGATCTGGGTAATAATAAGCTTTAGTGGAATGACATTTGACTGTTTAATCCACTTTTTTTAAGTAAAAAAAAGTTTCAAAATTATGGATTTAATAGGTCGGGCACAGTGGCTCATGCCTGTAATCCCAGCACTTTGGGAGGCCAAGGCAGGCAGATCACAAGGTCAGGAGTTCGAGACCAGCCTTGCCAACATGGCGAAACCCTGTCTCTATTAAAAACACAAAATTAGCTGGGCACGGTGGTGCACACCTATAGTTCCAACTACTCTGGAGGTTGAGGCAGGAGAATTGCTTGAGCCTGGAAGGCGGAGATTGCAGTGAGCCAAGATCACACTACCGCACTCCAGCCTAGGTGACAGTGTGAGAAACTGTCTAAAAAAAAAATTATAGATTTATAGAAATTCTACTGTGAGGATGCCTTATGTTTCACACAACTCTTTTATTTATTGTATAGAATAGAACACTGAGCCTCAAGCAACATGAAATTTAAAAGACTGAGAATTACCAGCTCAGGGACCTTGGGCAAGTGGCAGAAAACACATGCATTCCCTCCACACAACATCACTGGGCTTGACTGTTTTTGAGATAAATGAATGAGGAGACAGTCATGAGTTTTTGTGTTTTAAAAGTGAGGGTTTCTCATTATATGAACCTCAAAGTCATTCGAAGAGGCACTGAATTTACCCCCTCGCCAGGAGGTCTGGAATGAATGCCTCCAGTGCCAGGAGGCTCAGGTCAGACCCAACCCAGAGGTGACAGAGGCTGGGAGAAGGAAGGGTGAGGGGCTGGGAAGGCAGGCGCGGGATGGGGGTCTCGTCCATCAGTGGAGATCTATGCACTGTCCCGCCATGGACAATGGGGGAAGATGTGGGGGCATTAGGACTGCAGAGGTAGGATTTAATTTCCTGCTCTTTTTTACGTGGTGGCAACTCCCTTCTCACTGAGATCAGCTGTAGGAAAACTTGGGGTTCGCATTCTGAGGCTGACAGGAGTTCTCAGACTTTTATCTGATCCTCTCTCTTTCAGGTACCAAGTTGGTAAGACAAAGGCTAAAATATTCCTGGAGGGGAAGGATACAGATTTGTCAAGAGGTCTTCAGGTAGGAAGACTAGGAAACAGCACATTGAGCCTAACTATGGATAACATTATTAGGTTTATTTAAATCAAAAGCCCACAATAAAATGATTACACTTCATCTCTTGAGGATTCCTCTCTAGTATGAATGAAAGCATGACAAACTACACTTTCCATGTCGCATACTGTGGAGATTTCTCTTTGATATTTAACAATGATCAATGTTTTCAGAGCCCTCACTGATTACAAACTTAAGTTTTTTTAGTTTAGATTACCCTGATGTTTTTCATCAACAAGATTACACTACACTTAATTCCTTTTTTCTTTAATCTTGATTTAGTCCAAACTACCCTTAATTCCTATATGCCATTTGATCTGTCTGTTGCTGCTGTTTCTTCTAATCTTCAAATTTATATTCTGCCTCCTTGGATTTCAGCTGCCCTTTTCCAACTTGTCATGGAGAAGTTGTGTAGTTATCTTGTTATTCATGCCCTGTACACATCCAATGTGGGAGCACTGTTTTGATTTATATGAAACCATCTTTTTCAGAGAAGATAAATTGACTGTCTGATTTCTTCCTTCCCTCTTTCCTTCCTTCCTATGTTTACTGATCATTAGTTATGTGAGTGGTGCTGTTTCACGGGACAAGGAATATACAAAGCAAACATAAAACATGATCTCTGCCCATAGGAGCTTATAATCTTGTTGGGAAGACAAGACATCCTAATATAAACAGCATGACCATATATCCTGTTCTGCCCAGGAAAGTTCAAGTTTAAAGTGCCTGTTTTCCCAATGAGATAATTAACAGCACCATATTGAGTCTCAAGAGTGTCCCAGTATGCACAGTAAATGACATGCTCATCCTCCGTAGAGGCCATCAATAGTAAGGCAGAGAGTTAAGATGAAACGCTAAGCCGTCTAGAGGCAGTAAACACTACTGGCACTCAGAGAAAGGGACAATCGGTACAGGTTAGGGCATCTGAAAAAGTCTCATGGTACAGGGGATGAGACTTGGGCAACACCAGGAAGAACGAGTTAGACTTGTCTACAGAGAGAGGAGAGAAGGGCACCACGATCCTGCAGAGAACAGCATCACATGAAGTCCAGAACGAATGAGTGGTGCTTGAGGAACAGTGTTGGTGCTGGGCTGGTTCACCTGGGAGGACGCACCTCCAGGTGAAAGCAAGGAGAGAGAAATTAAAGTTGGGGAGGGTTTGGAAGAGGCCAGACTTCAGGTTTAATAGGCCAGGGGGAGGTAAGTAGGAAAACGATGTCACGAGATTTGGTTTCATGGGTGTTACAGGCTGTTAGGATATAGTGTGAACTGGACAGAGAAAGGAGAGCAAGGGAGGATATTTCAAGAGTGTTTCTGCAGAATTTCAAGGACACAGTGATGCATAGCTGGACCAGGATGGTGTCAAAGAAGCCAAAGGGCACTGAATGAGAGAGGAGGGAGACACAGAGTTGACAGGATCAGGTAATTAAGGAGGGTTAGTTGCAGAAACAAACAAACAAAAGCATTCAAGCTATTTCTGAGCTTTCAAACTTGAAGAGTGAGTTGATGCTTCTGTTAAAAATAATGTAGTCGAGAGGGGGTGTCTGCGTTAGGTGGCTCACACCACCACCAAGGTGACTGCTGTGTGGGTAAGCAGGGCTACTGCTGACGCTTCAGAAAGAGGCCAGCATAGGCCCCATGCCCGCAGTAAACCTGAATGTCCTATACGTCCTGGTCTCCACTGTCCTGGCTTCCTTTCTAATTGGGATTGGCCCCCAGGTAGCCATACCTGGCTAAGTGGATTCAAAATGGTATGTGTGGTGATGAAGCGGTATCAGGAGGAAGGTGCTTAAAATAACCAATATTGGATTTACTCTGTGATCAAGGGGCAGGGCTTCTGGGAGGATGCTAGGGTCGAGTGTAAGAGGGTTTCTGAGAAACACTATGAGCTGACCATGGAGAGGTGTCAAAATCTAACCAAGAGCAGGATGCAAGAAACACAACTTGGAAACACAGTCCATACAGCAGAAGACTTGACTGGAGGCAGCAGTCAGTGGGAAGACTCGATTAATTCCAAAAAGGAGCACCTCTCTCTGCTAAGCCTGTTTTTTACAGATAAAGCTGTGCTTCACTCTTATACAAAAATGTCAGACAGGCAGCCAAAATCGATGGCAGCTTTCAGTTCCATTTTAGATGAAGGTTATGGATTTTTAAGGGATTTTCTTACACTCATAGTTTTAAGGGGTTTTGCATATACTCTTAGTTTTTTGTTTTGTTTTGTTTTGAGTATTCCATGATCAATTGCAATGCACCTTTAGGGTAGCAATACTAGCAAATACCAATTCCTCAGTCTTTCAGATTTTTGATGAGTACTTGTAGAAGACAGTCAATACTTGTTATAGAACTGAAATGAAACATTTGCTAGATGACTGGCACCAATTGTAGGTCCAGAAGAAAAGGAATGCAATCTGACTGATTCTGAATTTATGCTGCTTCCCCACAAGGGGAGAGAAAATAGGAGGATGTGGCATTAGAGGATGCTGGTGAGCATCTTTGATGAGCCGAACAATTCAGCAAGTTAAATAAAAAAGAGATGGGCTGTGCAGAAAACACTGCTTTCTATTTTCAAGGCCACAGCTAACCCATATGGAGCCACCGTTCAGATTAGAAAGGTGTCTTTCCTCAAGACACTGTACTTTCACCTGCAGGGAAACTGTCACAATAAATATAAAATCCAGTGTTGGCAGCAGCAGTGGTGCCCACAGTGTGGTACGGTGCACATTCTACTGTAGTGGCCTGTTTATGCTCCAGAAACTCATCTCTTTTGACAGGAGGCTGTTTTTGTCAGTTCTAGTGGTGGTATTAAAATGCAGGTTTTGTAAGAATTCAGTAACTGGGAATTGCAGTTGAATCCTTGCCAGTGAATCCACAACTGGTTCCTGCCCATGATGTGACAGGCTGAAGAAAGATCAATAAAAGCCACACCCTTCTTAACAAGTTTCTCCATAGTTCCATTTTTGCTCCTGATGTAGTAAACATGAATTCATCATTTTGAGGAAGACGAGATTCCTTTTTTGAGCTTATGGTGATGAGGGAGTGGTGAAGTGCAGACTCACTGTGGTCCCAACCCCAGGGATCTGAATTCATCATGTCTGGGATGGGGCCTAGGTAGCTTTAAGAAGCAACTTTGGGCTGAGCGCAGTGGCTCACACCTGTAATCCCAGCACTTTGGGAGGCTGAGGTGGGCAGACCACGAGGTCGGGAGTTCAACAGCAGCCTGACCAACATGCTGAAACCCCGTCTCTACTAAAAATACAAAAATTAGTCAGGTGTGGTGGCGTGTGCATGTAATCCCAGCTACTGGGGAGGCTGAGGCAGGAGAATCGCTTGAACCCGGGAGGCAGAGGTTGCAGTGAGCTGAGATCGCACCACTGCACTCCAGTCTGGGCAACTCTGTCTCAAAAAAATAAATAAATAAATAAAATAAGGAACTTTAAACTTTGAGAAGCACAGCTCTGGCTGAAACGCTTGGAAATAAACTATATCTGAGTCCATTTCACTGGCATTACATTCTTGAAGACAAACACGTTAAGGTAAACAGGCTGCCGAGGACTTAAGGTCCACCAATGAGAATGAGCCTTAAACAGTTCTGGAGACAAAATGCTTTCAACCAATGTTTTATTGAATTTAAGCTTCATTAAACATGTTCTGTAGTTAATCTTTTCCATCTGCATTTGATATACTTCTCTTCAATCAAGGCCTAGTTTAGACATCATCTATTCTGTGAGGTCTTCCCCTAGTGAGATTACATTCTCTGTGCTTCCTCCTCCCCGCGCCATGTAATAGACATCTGTCATTTATTTTATTCTGTCTTGGAGCATGGCTCTGTTAGGGGTCATCATTGATATGTCTTACTAGACTGCACATTCCTAAACATCAGGGCCATGCCTTAGTCACTGGCTCGGGGCAATAAATATGTTGTTAGCAGAAATTTTACGCCGCTGATGATTTCTAGGCTTATGATATCAGTGAAAATATTGCAAAGGTTCTGGGGTTCTCATGACTTACTCCAGTATCTAAAAAGCAGCAAAGATGGTGCCTTCTGTAACACACTGTTGGGGGAAAAGTCAGCTGAACAAGTGCTTTAAATATGTAGTCAAGGAGACCTTGGCCAAGAGCTTGCCAAGAAGGGATTCTACATTTTCTTTTTTTTTTTTTGAGACGGAGTCCTGCTCTGTCGCCAGGCTGGAGTGCAGTGGCGTGATCTCAGCTCACTGCAACCTCCACCTTACAGGTTCAAGTGATTCTCCTGTCTCAGCCTCCAGAGTAGCTGGGACTACAGGCGTGCACCACACGGGCCCACTAATTTTTGTATCTTTGGTAGAGACGGGGTTTCACTATGTTGGCCAGGATGGTCTTGATCTCTTCACCTTGTGATCCACCTGCCTCGGCCTCCCAAAGTGCTGGGATTACAGATGTGAGCCACTGTGCCAGGCTGGATTCTACATTTTCTTCAAGACTGTCATGACAAGGTTGTATGGAAAATGAAACGGCATTTGTTTAGTGATCCATAAGCAAGATCTACACTGGAGTCTGGAAACGTCTTCTTCCACCTTGGTGAAGTGGGCAGTGATTCCAGCTAGTCCTGGTGAGGCACTGTAGCCGTATCTGAAACCAGGACCCTCGTGTCATACAACACAAAAAAAGAATTTTAAACCCCCAATGTTCAAAGAATGACAGCAGCTGAGACAAGGCTACCTTCCTTCTCACTGATTTTGGGAGAGGGGTGGAGCAGCCTTTAGAAAACTAGGTGCTGATGAGAAACAGCTGAAGGAGCCCAAGCTTCACTGGGGCTGTTGTGTATAGTTGATACCCATGTCATCCCCATCATTGCTGTTAGAACTGGGGTCAATACCCGTCATCGCTCTTAAGACTCAGGGCCAGTACCCATCATCGCTGTTAGACTCGGGGCCTATATCATCATCACTGTTAGATTAGGGATTGACACCCGTCATCGCTGCTAGACTCAGGGTTGACACCCATCATCGCTGTTAGACTCAGGGTTGACACCCATCATCGCTGTTAGACTCAGGGCCGATATCATCATCACTGTTAGATTCAGGATTGACACTCGTCATCGCTGTTAGACTTGGGGCCAATATCATCACTGTTAGACTTGGGATTGACATCCGTCATCGCTGTTAGACTCAGGGTTGACACGCGTCATCGCTGTTAGACTCAGGATTGACACCTGTCATCACTGTTAGACTTGGGGCCAATATCATCATCACTGTTAGATTCGGGATTGACACCCATCATCGCTGTTAGACTTGGGGCCAATATCATCATCACTGTTAGACTCGGGGTTGACACCCATCATCGCTGTTAGACTCAGGGCTGACACCCGTCAT
>PVKP010023293.1:0-36457 GCA_004027715.1 Plecturocebus donacophilus | reverse complement strand
TTGGTTCCAGGTCTTTGCTATTGTAAACTGTGCTGCAATGAACATTCGTGTGCATGTGTCCTTATAGTAGAACGATTTATAATCCTTTGGATATATACCCAGTAATGGGATTGCTGGGTCGAATGGAATGTCTATTTCCAGGTCCTTGAGGAATCGCCACACTGTCTTCCACAATGGTTGAACTAGTTTACACTCCCACTAACAGTGTAAAAGTGTTCCTATTTCTCCACATCCTCTCCAGCATCTGTTGTCTCTAGATTTTTTAATGATCGCCATTCTAACTGGCATGAGATGGTATCTCAGTGTAGTTTTGATTTGCATTTCTCTAATGACCAGTGATGATGAACATTTTTTCATATGTTTGTTGGCCTCATGTATGTCTTCTTTTGTAAAGTGTCTGTTCATATCCTTTGCCAACTTTTGAATGGGCTTGTTTGTTTTTTTTCTTGTAGATCTGTTTTAGTTCTTTGTAAATTCTGGATATCAGCCCTTTGTCAGATGGGTAGACTGCAAAAATTTTTTCCCATTCTATTGGTTGCTGATTCACTCTAATGACTGTTTCTTTTGCCGTGCAAAAGCTGTGGAGTTTTATTAGGTCCCATTTGTCTATTTTGGCTTTTGTTGCCAATGCTTTTGGTGTTTTGGTCATGAAGTCCTTGCCTACACCTATGTCCTGAATGGTTTTGCCTTGGTTTTCTTCTAGGGTTTTTATGGTGTTAGGTCTTATGTTTAAGTTTTTAATCCATCTGGAGTTAATTTTATTGTAAGGTAACAGGAAATGGTCCAGTTTCTGCTTTCTGCACATGGCTAGCCAGTTTTCCCAACACCATTTATTAAACAGGGAATCTTTTCCCCATTGCTTGTTTTTGTCAGGTTTGTCAAAGATCAGATGGTTGTAGATATGTTGTGTTGCCTCTGAGGCCTCTGTTCTGTTCCATTGGTCTATATCTCTTATTATTTTCTGTTATGTCTTTCGCCATGTAGAGCATAATTTCCTGGCTTGTTTTTGTTTAAGTCATTTAAATTATAAGTCTTCTACCCACCAAGAAAGGGCTGGCACCTTTCTTCTTCATCCCTATGTAGCTATTAAGACCACAGCCCATAAACCAGTTATTTTCTCATTTCATTATTTAATGTTTGATGTTTTCAATTTATCTTTTCTTAGAAAATTTGAAAAAATATATGAAAACAGAAAACTATTTTAAGCTCATTTCAGACCTCATCATCCAAACATAACCAATATAGTGTGTTTTTACAGGAATTTACACATATATTTTGGTTTTATTGCTTTAACTGAGTTAGGATTGCACATCTTATACTACTCTTTTCTTCTATTCTTGTTATGTAGTATCCTAGATATTGTTTCTATATTTCTATAGTCTCTTTTATTATACTTTAAGTTTTGGAGTTCATGTGCAGAACATGCAGGTATCTTACATAGGTATACACTTGCCATGGTAGTTGGCTGCATCTATCACCCCATCATCTACATTAAATATTTATCTTAATGCTATCCTTCCCCTAGACCCCCACCCTCCGACAGGCCCTGGTGAGTGATGTTACCCTCCCTATGTCCATGTGTTCTTATTGTTCAACTCCCACTTATGAGTGGGAACATGTGGTGTTTGGTTTTCTGTTCTTGTGTTAATTTGCTGAGAATGATGGTTTCCAGCTTCATCCCTATGCCTGCAAAGAACATGAACCCATCATTTTTTATGGCTGCATAGTATTCCTTGGTGTATATGTGCCACATTTTCTTTATCCAGTTTATCATTGATGAGCATTTAGGTTGGTTCCAAGTCTTTGCTATTGTGCTACAATAAACATATGTGTGCATGTGTCTTTATAACAGAATGATTTATAATTCTTTGTTATATACCCAGTAATGGGATTGCTGAGTGAAGCAGTATTTCTAGTTCTAGATCCTTAGGGAGTTGACACACTGTCTTCCACATGGCTGAACTAATTTGTACTCCCATCAACAATGTAAAAAACATGCCTATTCCTCCACATCCTTTCCAGCATCTGTTGTCTCCTTTTTAATGATTGTCATTATAACTGGTGTGAGTTGGTAGTATTTCAATGTGGTTTTGATTTGTATTTCTCCAATGACTAGTGATGATGACCTTTTCTTCATATGTTTATTGGCTGCATAAATGTCTCTTTTTGACAAGTGTCTGTTCATATTCCCACTCTCCCACTTTTTGATTTTTTTTCTATAAATTTGTTTAAGATATTTGTAAATTCTGGATATTAGCCCTTTGTCAGATGGGTAAACTGCAAAAATTTTCTCCCATTCTGTAGGTTGCATGTTCACTATGATGATAGTTTCTTTTGCTGTGCAGAAGCTCTGTAGTTTAATTAGATCCTATTTGTTTATTTTGGCTTTTGTTACCATTGTTTTTTCTGTTTCAGTCATGAAGTAATAAAGTCATGGACATAGCCCATGCCTATGTCCTGAATGGTATTGCCTAGGGTTTCTTATAGGGTTTTCATGGTTTTAGGTCTTACATTTAAATCTTTAATCCATCTTGAGTTAATTTTTGTATAAGGTGTAAGAAAGGGATCCAATTTCAGCTTTTTGTGTATGGCTAGACAGTTTTTCCAGAACCATTTATTAAATAGGGAATGCTTTCCTTATTGCTTGTTTCTGTCAGGTTTGTCTAAGATCAGATGGTTATAGGTGTGTGGCATTGTTTCTGAGGCCTCTGTTCTGTTCCATTAGGCTATATATCTGTTTTGGTACCAGTACTATGTTGTTTTGATTATTATAGCTTTGTAGTATAGTTTAAAGTCAGGTAGCATGATGCCTCCAGCTTTGCTGTTTTTTGTTTGTTTATTTTTACTTAGAATTGTCTTGGCTATGCAGGCTCTTTTTTGGTTACATATGAAGTTTAAGGTGTTTTCTTCTAATTCTGTGAAGAAAGTCAATGGTAGCTGGATGGGGATAGCATTAAATCTATAGATTACTGGGGCAGTATGGCTGTTTTTACAATACAGATTTTTTCTAACCATGATCATGGAATATTTTTCCATTTGTTTGTGTCCTCTCTTATTACCTTGAGCAGTGGCTTGTAGTTCTCCTTGAAGAGGTCCTTTACATCGCTGTAAGTGTATTCCTAGGTATTTTATTCTCTTTGCAGCAATTGTGAATGGGAATTCACTCATGATTTGGTTCTCTGTCTGTTATATGTGTAAGAATGCTTGAGATTTTTCCACATTGATTTTGTATCCTGAGACTTTGCTGAAGTTGCTTATCAGTGTAAGGATATTTTGGTCTGAGATGGTGGAGTTTTATAAATATACAATCATATCAACTGTGAAGAGAGACAATTTGACCTTCTCTCTTCCTATCTATATGAATACGCTTTATTTATTTCTCTTGCTTGATTGCCTGGCCAGAACTTCCAATACTATGTTGAACAGGAGTGATGAGAGAAGGCATGCTTGTCTTGTGCTGGTTTTTAAAGGGAATGCTTCCAGTTTTCACTAATTCAGTATGCTATTGGATGTTGGTTTGTTATAAATAGCTCTTATTATTATGAGATACGTTCCATCAATACCTAGTTTATTGAGGGTTTTTAGTATGAAGCATTGTTCAATTTTATTGAAGGCCTTCTCTGCATCTGTTGAGATAATCTTGTGGTTTTTGTCTTTGGTTCTGTTGATGTGATGGATTACATTTATTGATTTGCATATGTTGAACCAGTCTTGCATCCCAGGGATGAAGCCAACTTGATTGCAATAAATGAGCTTCTTGATGTGATGTTGGATTCGGTTTGCCAGTATTTTATTTAGGATTTCTGCATTGATGTTTATGAGGGATATTGGACTGAAATTTTCTTTTTTAGTTGTGTCTCTGCCACGTTTTGGTATCAGGAAGATGTTGGCCCTATAAAATGAGTTAGGGAGGATTCCCTCTTTTTCTATTGTTTGGAATAGTTTCAGAAGGAATGGTGCTAGATCCTCGTTGTACCTCTGGTAGAATTTGGCTGTAAGATTGTCTGGCCCTGGACTTTTTCTGGTTGGTAGGCTATTAATTGCTGTGTCAGTTTCAGATTTTGTTATTGGTCTATTCAGGGATCTAGCTTCTTCCTGATTTAGTCTTTGGAGGGTGTAAGTTTCCAGGAATTTATCTATTTCTTCTGATTTTCTGGTTTATTTGCATAGAGGTGCTTATATTATTCTCTGATGGTAGTTTGTATTTCTATGGGATCGGTGATAATGTTCCCTTTACTATTTTATTGCATCCATTTGATTCTTCTCTCTTTGCTAGCCAGACTAATAAAGAAGAAATATATCTATTTTGTTGATATTTTCATAAAACCAGAACCTCGATTCATTGATTTTTTGAACAAGATTTTGTGTCTCTATCTCCTTCAGTTCTTCTCTGGTCTTATTTCTTCTCTTCTGCTGGCTTTTGAATTTGTTCATTCCTACTTCTCTAGTTCTTTTAATTGTGACATCAAGGTATCAATTTTAGATCTTTCCTGCTTTCTCTTTTGGACATTTAGTGCTGTAAATTTCCCTCTGCACACTGCTTTAAATGTGTCCTAGAGGTTCTGGCATGTTGTATCTTCATCCTCATTGGTCTCAAATAACATCTTTATTTCTGCTTTTATTTTGTTATTTATCCATTAGTCATTTAGGAGCAGGTTGTTCACTTTCCACATGGTTGTGAAATTTTGAGTGAGTTTCTTAATCCTGAGTTCTAATTTGATTGGACTATGTAATATGAGAGGCTGCTTATTATTATTTCCTTTTTTATCATTTGCTGAGCAGTGATTTACTTCCAATTATGTGGTCCATTTTAAAATAGGTGCAATGTGGTGCTGAGAAGAATGTACATTTTGTTGATTTGGGGTGGAGGGTTCTGTAGATGTCTATTAGGTCCACTTGGTCCAGAGCTGAGTTCAAGTCGTGGACGTACTTTTTAATTTTCTATTTTGTTGATCTAATAGTGACAGTGGAATGTTAAAGTCTCCTACTATTATTGTGTAGGACTCTAAGTCTTTTTCTAGGTCTTTAAGAACTTGCTTTATGAATCTGGGGGCTCCCTCATTGGGGGTGCATATATATTTAGGATATTTAGCTCTTCTTGTTGCAATGATCCCTTTACCATTATACAGTGTCCTTCTTTATCTCTTTTGATCTTTGATAGTTTAAAGTCTGTGTTATCAGAGACTAGGATTGCAATCCCTGATGGTTTTTTGCTTTCCATTGGCTTGGTAAAACCTCCTCCATCCTTTTATTTTGAGCCTATGAATATCTTTGCACATGAGATGGGTCTCGACTCTTTATCCAATTTGCCGGTGTGCATATTTTTACTGGAACATTTATCCCATTTACATTTAAGGTTGATATTAAGTGTGAATTTGATCTTGCCCTTATGATGCAGGTTGGTTGTTTTGCCCGTTAATTGATCCAGTTTCTTGCTAGCATTGATAGGCTTTATAATTTGGTCTGTTTTTGCATTGGATGGTACCAGTTGTTCCTTTCCATGTTTAGTGTCCCTGTCAGGAGGTCTTGTATGACAGGCCTTGGTTGAAAATTCTTTTCTTTAAGAATGTTGAATACTGGCCCCCACTCTCGTCTGGCTTGTAGGGTTTCTGCTGAGAGGTCTGCTGTTAGTCTGATGGGCTTCCCTTTGTGGGTAACCCAACCTTTCTCTCTGGCTGCTCTTAGCATTTTTTCCTCCATTTCAACCTTGGTGAATCTGATGATTATTTGTCTTGGAGTTGCTCTTCTCAAGGAATATCTTTGTGGTGTTCTCTGTATTTCCTGGACTTGAATGTTGGCCTGCCTTGCTAGGTTGGGGAAGTTCTTCTGGATAATTTCCTGAAGAATGTTTTTCAACTTGGTTTCATTCTCCTCTTCACTTTGAGGTACACTGATCACACCTAGATTTGGTCTTTTCATGTAATCCGTATTTCTTGGAGGTTTTGTTCATTTCATTCTTTTTTCTCTAATCTTATCTTCTTGCTTTATTTCATTGAGTTGATCTTCAATCTCTGATATGTTTTCCTCCACTTGATCAATCCAGCTATTGTAACTTGTTTATGCTTTACGAAGTTCTTGTGCTGTGTTTTTCAGCTCCATCACATCATTGATGTTCTTCTCTAAGCTGTTTATTCTAGTTAGCATTACATCTAATCTTTTTTCAATATTCTTGGCTTCTTTGCATTAGGTTAGAATATGGTCCTTTAGCTCAGATATGTTTGTTATTAACCACCTTCTGAAGCCTGCTTCTGTTAATTTGTCAAATTTAGTCTGTATCCAGTTTTGTTCCTTTGCTGGCAAAGAGCTGTGATCCCTTAAAGAAGAGGCATTCTGATTTTTGGAGTTTTCAGTCTTTTGCACTGGTTTCTTCCCATATTTGTGGATTTATTTACCTTTGGTCTTTGAGATTGGTAACCATTCGATTGGGTCTCTGAGTTGACGTCCTTTTTGCTGACATTGAAACTATTTCTTTGTTTGTTAGTTTTCCTTCTAACAGTCAGGCCCCTCTGCTATATGCCTGCTGGAGTTTGCTGGAGGTCCCCTACACACCCTGCCTTCCTGGGATTCACCAGAGGAGGTTGCAGAACAGCAAATATTGCTGCCTGTTCCTTCCTCTGGTAGTTTGTTCCATTAGAGTACCCACCAGATGCCAGCCAGAGCTTTCCTGTATGAGGTGAGTGTTTTTGCCCCTACTAGGTGATATCTCCTAGTCAGGATACACAGGGGTCAGGGATCCATTTCAGGAGGCAGTCTGTCCCTTATCAGAGCTTGAACACTGTGTTGGGATATCTGCTGCTCTCTTTGGAGCTGCCAGACAGAGACGTTTAGGTCTGCTTTAGCTGTTCCCACTACCACTCCTTTTCTCAGGTGCTCTGTCTCAGGAACCTGGAGGCTTTATTTGTAAGTCTCTGACAGCCTGCTGCCTTTTTTCAGAGATGCCCTGCTGAGCAAGGACATCTAGTGAGACAATGTGCCTGCAGCTACTGAGCTGTGTTAGGCTCTGTTCAGTTTGAACTTCCTGGCAGCTTTGCTTACACTGTGGGGTTGAAACCACCTAGTTGAGCCTCAGCAATGGTAGACACCCCTCCCCCACTGAGCTCCAATGACCCAGGTCAAGCTCAGACTGTTGTGCTGGCTGCAAGAATTTCAAGCCAGTGGATCTTAGCTTGCTGGTCTTTGTGGGAGTGGGATCCACTGAGCCAGACCACTTGGTTCCCTGGCTTCAGCCCCCTTTCCAGGGAAGTGAACAGTTCTGTATTACTGGAATTCCAGGTGCCACTGGGGTATGAAAAAAAAACTGCTGTGGCTAGCTCAGTTTCTGCCCAAATGACTGCCCAGTTTTATGCTGGATACCCAGGGCCCTAGTAGTTGTGGTACCAGAGGGAATCTCCTGGTCTGCATGTTGTGATGACCATAGGATAAGCACAGTATTTGGACTATAGTTCAGGGAACCATCCCTTACGGCTTCCCTTGGGTAGGAGAGGGAGTTCCCCAGCGCCTTGTGCTTCCCAGGTGAGGCAATACCCCACCCTGCTTTAGCTTGCCCTCCTTCAGCTGCACCTGCTGTTCAACCAGGCCCAATGAGATAAACCAGGTACCTCAGTTGAAAATGTGGAAATCACCCACCTTTTGTGCTGATCTGGCTGGCAGCTGCACACCAGAGTTGTTCCTATTTGGCCATCTTGCCTGTATAGTCTCTTTTAAATGGTAATGTATTATTACATCCAGTGGGTGTTCTACAGTTACTTAGCCTTTCCTGTATCATTGAATATTAATGTTGCTTCTAATTTTCTTATATCCTGAATAACATTTTGATAAAGATCATTGTACTTGGAGCACTTACAAATTATTTTTAGGGTGATTTATATATATTCATAAAGCAAAATCCCTGCATCAAATAGTATGAACAATTCAAATTGTCGCTTTCTAAAAGACTTACCTAAATTTTCACTGTCACCCTTATAGTGTGCCTGTGCAGCCTTCTTCCCTTCACCAGCTTTGGGAGCCCATAATATTATGTTTTCTTATGACTAAAAAATAAAACCCAACGAAGAATAGAAAAAAAAAAAAAAACCACAAACTTCCTTCTGATTTTGTTTACATTTCTAATAATATCAGCCTTTATAAGGTAAAATTAGGTAATAAACCTAAGAGTAACTCTGAATTTGATTACATTGTTGGGAATTTTAGCTTCTCCATATAAAAAGCTAATGAAGATTTATCTATTGTTTAAACATAAGCAGTTTGACAAAAATGACCATATTACTCACATTACAAACCAGTGTTCTGTAATCTCTTGACATTTTCTTATATTGGAGCATGTTGAAAAATTGAATACTCAATATTGACTTTTATTCAAAGGTTATGCTTTTAAGATTACATCTTTTAAGCCATAAAGAGGCTCCAGGGGTTTAAAGAGCAGTATATGAACTACCTAAAATGAGGACTAAAAAGTAAGTGTTAAGGAAAATTACTGTATTATTCTTTATTTCTAATTTCACAAGACTTGAGCTTAGCTGGCAGGTAATTGCTATGAAAGAGAAATAAAATAAATTTTTACTCTAGAATATTTTTAATTGCTAAGTGTTTTCTCCCACTATGAGAATACTAGAATGACATCAGAACTTTTTCCACCCAAAGTACTCAGGTAGAAAAGAGTTGTACAGGCAAGGAGATCACATGGACACAGGGAGGAGAACATCACACACCAGGGCCTGTCAGGGATTGGGAGGTGAGGGGAGGGAGAGCTTTAGGAGAAATACCTAATGCATATGGGGCTTAAAACCTAGATAATGTGTTGAGAGGTGCAGAAATCCACCATAGGATATGTATACCTATGTAACAAATCTGCACATTCTGCACATATATCACAGAACTTAAAGTAAAATTTTAAAAAAGAGTTGTACATCAAAGCAAAAATGTAAAAGATGAGATCCAAGCTTCCTACCCATATAGTGAAAAGGAGAGTGCCAGACTTAAGCAGTCACAGAAACCTCAGCTATGTTGCCAATGATTTCCAGTCTTGTTCCAAGGAGAGTTCATCTTAATTTATTTAATTTAAATCAAGTCTGTCCTATGCAGCATCTTTGAGGCCAGGATTGGTGGGACAGGTAATGATATCAAACAAATGTCAATTGGGTATTTTTAATTCTAAAAAGATGAAGAATTGCTGCTTTTAAAAAGATGAAGAAATGGTTTCATTTCTAAATTAAGTTGGAAAATGTGGAATATGAGAAAGCATAAGAAAGCTTTCATATGCATCATGTTTGTTCAAAATATAGATCAATCAAATTCATACCCTACCTTCCAATCTCAAGTAAGTCAATAGTTTCTAATTTTGGCCACTCAAACATTTTATTCAAACAAGCAGCAAAATAGATTTTAATGACTTTATTCACTCATCTTCTTTTAAAGGAGCTGAAGAAAATGAAATGTCCAGAAGGCAGACAACCAAAGAGAAAAGAGACAAGAAAGAAAGAGCCTGGGTAATTCATAAGCTGAAATATCAGAGGTAGGAAAACCAAGAAACAAAACAGATGAGCAATATATAGCTTTCTCTTTTATCTTCTTTTCAATTCCTTGGATCATTATTAGTGATTTTAGAATCTTGTTTAATAGGCTGTGTCCCATTTAAATGGATGCAGACATTATAAAAGAGGGTTTTCTGGAAAACTACATAAAATGAACTAAAGCCCTAACTACAGCAGTTCATAGCCTTGGCTACCCATTAGAATCACCTGGGGAGCTTTTGAAAACAAACAAAGTCTCAGTTTAATCAGAACTTTGGGAAGGAGGCCTGGACATCAATATATTTTTGAGCTCCCCTGTCATTGAATTGTGCCACCAGAGTTAGAAGCACAGCATTCTTGTGACATAGGTAAAGTGACAACCTAATAAGTTTGATTGGTTAAAGTTGTTTATGTCTAGATTGGAAAAAAAAAAATCCTAACTTCTCCGTTTTAAGTGTAAGAAGTCACTGTTTTCTGTAATATGCAAATTCTAACGAATTTGTAGCCACCCATGCACTTTGAAGTTTATTTACCTGATTTCTCTTTCCCCAGAGAAAGCTCATATGTCCCTGAAGTACACTGTTCATATTTTCCTGAAGTCTTTCCACCTCAGCTGGCTACTTGGCTTTAGTCTGTTTGTCCTGCTTTTCCTATGGGCAGTCCCCTCCAAATAATCCCTATTGTTTTCAAAAGGTTTTCCTAACCCCAACACAGCCTCAGTCTTTATATTTTCCATCAGAAACTTTCAACACAATTTCAGTAACGATTTCAACTTAGAGTAGACCTATAACAGTAAAGTAACCTATCATTGCTACTTGAAAGACCACCATGGAAAGCCAAGCACCTCCCCCTATCAGCCCCTTCTTTCTCCTCTGGTGCCTCTTGTCATGCCATGGCATGGGAGAAGTTACTGGTTCTTAGCCCTTGTACCCCATCCTCAATGGCTAATGCTCATAGTCTAGATCATTATTACCCATCATTCATGTCCTCTTACCTAGTCTATGATGTCCCTTTAGTTCTACCAGCTTTGCTCAGGCAATTCCGTGTCCTTTTAGATGATTTCCAGTAACTAGGGCACTACGGTAGGCTGAGGACTGCCTCCAGCCCTCTGTGTCTAGACACTCTAGGAAGCATGTCACTCTGCCAATACAGTGCAAGGACCTCTAGATCCTTGGTTTGTTTGTCTCAGCCACACCCAGATATCAAGCCCAGATTCCCTCAAATCTCAGGTCATCAAAGTTATGTAATATTGGCCAAGGGATAGTAATAGAGAGGGCAGGGTACAAGCTAATTGTCAGCAGTCTATTGACTTTTATCTCCTCTCCATCTCACTTCTCTCTTCAACTCATTACACTTGAATAAATTTAGTTCAGAAAACTGGTTCTGAAATCATCATCCTTACCAAATGTATTACTTATACCACAAACTAACTTTTGCAGGTTAAAAACATTCTCCTTCTACTTCTGGATTGGGTTGTTCAAAAATCTACTTAGAATCTCAAACAACTGCCTTCCTTTACCTCATGTACACCTTCTATAACTACACCTGAAGGAGTAAGCCAAAGTCAAAGCCTCCTCTAAATGGTGGGGGAAGGAAAAGGAAACTGACAGAAAAAATTTTTAGAAATTAATATTGAGACATATTTTCTCACCCTGGAAAGAGTGGAAATATTCTGCCAAAGAAAGGGCAAGCAGTTGAGAGGCCTAAGATGTAAATCATGCAGGGAAGATTTGGAGAAATGTGAGATATGGCAGCTGACCCCTCAAAAGATAGACTTGGGAGAAGAGACTAGCCCATAAACATCTTGTAGTGAGATAGAGCATGTTCTCTTCTCCATAACCCCCAGGGAATCTTTGCTAAATTTGCAATAGTAATGCAAAAATTGTGTTTTACATTAAGGCTGGTGTGAGGAGAAAAATGAAATAGAAATTCATCATAATTAGAGTAGTAAATGAAAATAATTGGCTGCCATGCTACTCTTCATGTACTTTTGGTTATATTTCCTAAGGTAACAGATTAAACTCATTGGAACTACCAATATCTTCATCCATGCAAAGACCCATTTGTTTAAAATTCCATGATCTTAATGACAAAATATATCCAAATTATTCAACCTTAAAGGGATATTTATTGGAAGATAACAGGGATCAGGTTCTGGCAAATGAGGACCCCAAATAATTTTCTCTATGTGTTTAGGATTACATCATTCTTATCTCTTTTTCTTTCTATGTACGAAAACAGAAGGAACATAATGTATTTGGGGGACTCCATAGTGCCATATTACTGTAAGGCAGGGCACTCAGCTGAAGAGTAGACTAGAGATGGAATTGAAGAACTAGGCATGGCCTGGCCTATTGGAGGCACCCAATCAATGTACATGAAATGAATGCTTGGTGATGACTTCTGTTTTGGAGATGTTGTGGGTTATTTGAGTGGAAAACACTAGGAAACTGATAAATTTGAAGAACAGGAGAGACTTCTGCCTGGCAAAGGAGATAAACATTACCAGTTTTAAGTACTGTCATTGTTTATACATGGAAATGAATATATGTCATTGTTTATACATGGAATGAATAAATTACCCAGAGAGACTGTGTAGAGGAAAAATAAAAGGAGATGAAGGACAAATGCCTGGGGGACACTGGTATTTAGAGGAGCTTTAGAAGGAGAATGACCAGGACTAATCCGAACAGTAATAGGAAAACAGAGAGAGTAGCACTGCACCAAAAATGGTAAAGGACTCTTCAAGAAGGAAGGATTAGTGAAAAGAAACAAAGGCTGTTCTGAAATCAGTGTTGGTAACCAAGAAGCTTGGATTGCTGTCTGTTCTTCATGAACCTGGTTTCTAGGGCTGTGCTAGGCAGAGACAAGGGTGTACTAGCTGGAAGAGCAAATGTGTTATGAGGGTACAGGCAGTGGGGAGAACCACTCCTTAGCAGTTGCCCAGCTTGCTGTTTTTACACAATCTTCTAATATTCATAGCAATCCATTGTTTGTGAATCCTTCTAAATTCACAAACAATGAATCAGGGAGCATTCTCCCTACTTTACAGAGAAGACAGAGACTCAGAAAAAAATTTAAGAAGCCAACTTCCATTTCTGATAATATAGCAGACAGATAATCTGAACAATATTGTGTGGCAAATCAGCTAACAGTGTTCATTTTATCATATTTTATGTCACTCACATATGTTAGTTATAAATATTTTCATAGTTTACATTAAGTTTTTAAAATTTAATTTACATAGCTAAAGGAGGCCTATATTCAAACTGCAATCTGTCAAGGCAAAAATTTGCATTTTTTGCTAATTATTTGCTTTTAGGGGGATTATTTTTAAAACTAAAATAGTAAAAGTAGCAATTTAAAATGCCAGAATATGTCAGGCTTTTCTTCTCTGAACCTCTTTTATGTTATTATTCAGGTGTTGAAATTACAACTGAACCCTGTTCTCTAACCATAATCTGAGCAACATCAATTACAGTTGCTCCAGATGATTGCAAATCTATGGTGAGTTTTTTTTGTTTGTTTTTTGTTTTTTGTCTAGCATCTTCTTGGAAACTAAGGGAGCCAATTCCTTAATGTTCAGGGTCTGTGTAACTATAAGATTGAAGCTACAGTTGCATTGAAATTTGATGTGAAGTTCAACTAACTTCACTCTCTGAGAAGCAATATTCTCAATTAATGGTGAAGATCTCAAATCTTCTCTGTATCTTTGCAATAGCTATACATAAAGATTGCATAGGAGTCCCAGAAATACTTATTTTGGTTGTATTGATTAAAACTTTTAAAGGAGTACAGAAAAGAGAGAATGATCCTTTACCTCATTCATGCTACATAGGAAGATGCTGGTTAAGATACAGCAGATTCACCCCAAGCATTGGCCATGGCTGCCCATTAACTACCTAAACTATAATTAATCAGGAACCTGCCTGCTTAGTCATACACTGGCCAAGAAGCGGGATCCGAAAATTTGTCAGAGATACGTTATTGTGAGAGAATACAATAAATAAATGGAAATTTCCTTTGCTATGTTTGGAAATAATCACTGTTCACTGCTTGCTTCTTCATCCATGCATGAAGAATGAATGTCAAGAATTCCAAGCCTGCCTCAAGAAGAGCAGAACACAAAGTTTTATTCTGAAACTTACATTCAGCACAGCTCTATAGCAAAGCATTTTTCAAATTCCCCACTGTGTGCTTTATAGAAATGATATGATATTGAGCATCATCATAAAATTCTACCAAACTAATATAGGTAGTAATCACTAATATTAGTAAGGTGTGGAATAGGTATATTATCAGAGTTTTTAAATAAAGAGACTGAATTTGTAAACTCCCTTCTTATTTAGAAAATATAATTTAAAACTTTATAAACAATATTTTGAAGCCACAGCAAAAACAAATGGAAGGAAAAAGACATACCAGATGAAAATGAGTATTTGGGGGTGGTAAAATAATAGATTATTTTTAGCTTATCCTTTATGTATCTTTGTCTTCCCAATACTAAACTATAGGCATGTTTTTACAATCATTACAAATTAATTTTTAACCCTCATGTTTCACATTCATCATTTGCACCAATAGGCTATATGGGATTATCATAGTGAATGGAAAGCAGGACTAGATTGCAGCTCTGACTCAGTCAGAGCAGCATGCAGAGGCTCGCCTTGTGAATTTTAGTTCTAGTATGACTGCAAGAACAAACCAGCAATCCTAAGAGGACCCACAGGCCCTCTGAAGGAAGCAGACTGCTCCTCCAGAACCTTGGAGACACCCCAAATACTGTGAGTGCCCCAACTGCAGAAGCAGGAAAGGGAAATCCTCCTATCCCAAATGCATACCCCCACAGGAGAAAACTGAAGGTCTGTCTGCGGGAGAAGTTTCTGACCTTATCAGGAGCTGACTCAATTTAGACAGCCTAGCAAAATACTGGGGTAGAGAAAGCAGCAAGAAAGAATCTGGGAGCTTACTGGGTTCCCAAGTAGGCAATTCCTGCCTGGCAAGATAGTGACGCATCAGGAGGGCAACAAGAGAAGTGGGGGGGAAACACCACAAGGAGAAGGAAACCTCCAGATGAACTTTGTAACAACCTGAACCATGCAAGTACATTCCTGGCCAGAACTGGGGGGAGAGCATGAATCCTGTGTGCAGACTCCACAGGCAGGTGAAGAATCAAGCCCTTTTCTTTCACAGCTGGGAGATGGGTAGCCCAGAGAAAGTTCTCAAGCCCAGCTTACCTACCACCTGGAAACAGACTCAGGGCTGTTAGGGAGTGTGCAGTGGGAATGAGACCAGCCCTATTGGTTTGTGTGGGATCCGGGTAAGCCCTGTGACTGCCAACTTTTTCCCACTTCCCTGACAACCTGCATGATTCAGCAGAGGCAGCCATAACCCTCCTACGTACACAACTTCATTGACCTAGGAACCTTAGCCCCATCCTTCATACCACCAGTAGCAAGATCCACCCAAGGAGAGTCTGAGTTCAGACACCACTAGCCTTTCCCCCACCTGATGGACCATCCCTAACCACTATGATAGCAGAAGACAAAGGGCATATAATCTTGGGAATTCTAGGACCCCACCCATTGCCTAACCCTCTCCGCACTACCATAGCTGATACTCTGGAAAATGCCACCTCCTTGCAGGAGGTCAACCAGCACAAAAATAGAGCATTAAAACAACAAGGCTAAGAACCAAAAAGTCCATTTCACCCTCCTGTCATCTCCACCAGAACAGGTATTGGTATCCACAGCTGAACAACCCATAGATGGTTCACATCACAGGACTCCATGCAGACAACCCCTAGTACCAGCCCAAAGCCAGGTAGACTTACCCAGTGGGTAGGCCCAGAAGAGAGACAACAATCATTGCAGTTCAGCTCACAGAAAGCCACATCCATAGAAAAAGGGGGGGAGACCACTACATCAATGGAACACCCTGTGGGATAAAAGAATTTGAACAACAGCCTTCAGCCCAAGACATTCCCTCTGACAGCACCTACCCAAATGAGAAGGAACCAGAAAACCAAATCTGGTAATATGACAAAGCAAGGCTCTTCAGCATCCACAAAAAATCATACTAGTTCACCAGCAATGGATCCAAATCAAGAAGAAATCCCTGATTTTGCTGAAAAGGAATTAAGAAAGTTGGTTAATAAGCCAATCAGAAAGATGAAGCCCAATGCAAGAAAATTCAAAACATAATACAAGAGGTGAAGGGAGAAATATTCAAGGAAATAGATGGCATAAAGAAAAAATAATCACAACCTCAGGAAACATTGTGAACACTTACAAAAATGCAAAATGCTCTGGAAAGTCTCAACAGTAAAATTAAACAAGTAGAAGCAAGAAATTTAGAGCTTGAAGACAAGGTCTTCAAATTAACCCAATACAATAAAGAAAAAGAAAAAAGAGTAAAAAAATATGAGCAATCCCCACAACAGGTCTGTGATTATGTTAAACATGCAAACCTAAGAATCATCAGTGTTCCTAAGAAGAAAAAACTAAAATTTGGAAAACATATTTGGGGAAATAATCAAGGAAAACTTCCCCAGTCCTGCTAGACACCTAGACATTCAGGTACAAGAAGCATAAAGAAAACCTGGGCAATTCATAGAAATAGATCATTACCTAGGCACATTGTCATTGGATTATCTAGAGGTAAGACAAAGGAAAAAAATCTAAAGAGCTGTAAAACAGAGGTACCAGGTAACATATAAAGGGAAACCTATCAGATTAATGGCAGGTTTATTGCAGAAACTCTACAGGCTAGAAGGGATTGGGGTGCTATCTTTAGCCTCCTCAAACAAAACAATTATGAGCCAAGAATTTTGTATGCAGCAAAACTAAGCATCATATAGGAGGGAAAGATAGTCTTTTTCAGAAAAACAAATGCTGAGAGAATTCACCATTATTAAGCCACCACTACAAGAACTGCTGAAAGGAACTCTACATCTTGAAACAAGTTTTGGAAATACATTAAAACAGACCTCTTTAAAGCATAAATCATTAAGAACCTATAAAACAAAAACACAAGTTAAAAGCAAAAACAAACAAAAAAAACCCAAAGTACTCAGGCAACAAATAGATGAAGAATTCAAGGGTACCTCACATTTTAATACACATAATAAATGTAAATAAATGGCCTAAATGCTCCACTTAAAAGACACAGAGCCAAAGAATGGATAAGAACTCACCAAATGACTATCTGCTGACTTCAGGAGACTCACCTAACACATAAGGACTCACATAAACTTAGTAAAGGGATGGAAAAGAGCATTTTATGCAAATGGACAGCAAAAGTGAACAGGGATAGCTATTCTTATGACAAAACAAACTTTAAAACAACACCAGTTAAAAGAGACAAAGTGGGGTGGGGGAACATTATATAATGGTAAAAGGCCTTTGTTCAACAGGAAAGTATCACAATCCTAAACATATATGCACCTAATACTGGAGCTTCCAAATTTATAAAACAAATTACTAATAGACCTAAGACATGAAATAGCAACATAATAATAGTGGAGAACTTTAAAACTCCACTGACACTACTACAAAGTTAATAAGACAGAAAGTCAACAAAGAAACAATAAGCTATACCTTGGAACAAATGAACTTAACAGATATATACATATATACAGAACATTTTATCCAACCATAGAATACACATTCTATTCAACAGTGCATGGAACTTTCTTTAAAATAGACTATATGACAGGCTATAAAACAAGTCTTAATAAATTTAAGAGAAAATTATATCAAGCACTCTCTCAGACCACAGTGGAATAAAACTAAAAACTCCACAACAAGCCTTCAAAATCATACAAATACATGGAAATTAACCTGCTACTGAATGAGCATCGGGGCAAAAACAAAACCAAAATGGAAATTAAAACATTCTTTGAAGTGGTTGGTTTCCAAGATGGCTGAATAGAGGCAGCTCCAGAATGCAGTTCTGAGCGAGACAGATGCAGAAGCCAAGTGGTCCCCATAGTTCCAAGCAAGGTACCAGGTTCATTTTGTGGGTCTGGTTAGACAGTGGGTATAAATCAAAGAGGGCAAGTAAAGGCAGAGTGGGGCACTGCCCCAGCTTGAGGTGCATGCAACTGACCAGAGGATCAGGGGCTCTCCCTCTCTGGGACTTCAATTTGGATACTGCACTTTACCCAAGCCCTCCACAACCCACAGAACAGGAGATCTTCACTGGGCTGAAAAACCCCAACAAGCTGCCGAAACAGGGCTGAGCAGCAATTCTGGTGATGCGGGGTTGTCAGAACAGATCTAGGCAGAAGTACTGGCTGATGCCAAGAAAGCTCCTGGGACAGAGCTCCCCCACCCAGGACCCCAGAAAGAAAGGGAATTGAAAGCAGGGAATCAGGCAATACAGCTGGGAGGATCCCTCCCCGACAAAGCCCAGAAGGCTGAAGCCTTCTCACTTGACAGTATAGCAGCCAACACATCAGAGCGCAACAAGGAACAATCCAGCTTGGCCAGTGGAAGGGCAGCCACCATTGCAGAAGTGGGCCTAATCTTCCTGAGTAAACAAAAGACACAGGAAATCTACACAGCAGCTCCACCGAATCTGTGGTAGCCCAGCAGCACCTCTGCAGGCAGACAAAGGAAAGGCCACCTCCCCAAGCAGCTACCTAAAATCAAAGCTAGATAAATCCAAGAAGATGGGAAGAAACCAGCACAAAAAGATGAAACCATCAAAGACCAGAAAGCCTCACCCCCACCAAGGGAACACAACTCCTCAAGAGCAAGAGAACAAAACAGGATGGAGAACGAATTTGATGAATTGACAGAAGCAGACTTCAGAAGGTGAGTAATAACATACTTCTCCGAGCTAAAGAAACATGCTCTAACCCAATGCAAAGAAACTAAAAACCTTGAAAAAAGGTTAGACACAATGCTAACTGGAATAACAAGCATAGAGAAGAAAATAAATGACTTGACAAAGATGAAAAACACAGCACAAGAACTTCATGAAGCATACACAAGTTTCAATAGCTAAATCAAAGTTAGAAGATCAACTCAATGAAACAAAATGAGAAGGCAAGAAAAGGGGGAAAAGAGTGCAAAGAAATGAACAAAGCCTCCAAGAAATATAAGATTATGTGGAAAGACCTAATCTGTTCTTGGTAAGTGTACCTGAATGTGACAGGGAGAATGAATCCAAGCTGGAAAACATTCTTCAGGATATTATCCAGAAGAACTTCCCCAACCTAGCAAGGCAGGCCAACATTCAAGTCCAGGAAATAGAGAACACCACAAAGATACTCCTCAAGAAAAGCAAACCTAAGGCACAAAATCGTCAGATTCACCAGGATTGAAATGAAGGAAAAAATTCTAAAGGCAGCCAGAGAGAAAGGTCAGGTTACCCACAAAGGGAAGCCCGTCAGACTAACAGCAGATCTCTTGGCAGAAACTCTACAAGCCAGAAGAGAGTTGGGGCCAATATTCAACATCCTTAAAGAAAACTTTCAACCCAGAATTTCAATTCCAGACAAAGGTTCATAAGTGAAGAAGAAATAAAATTATTTATGGACAAGCAATTGCTTAGAGATTTTGTTACCACCAGACCTGCCTTGCCAGAGCTCCTGAAAGAAACATGAAAAGTGGAAAGGAACCAACAGTACAAGCCACTGCAAAAAAGAACAAAATAATAAAGACCAATGACACAATGAAGAAACTGCACCAACCAAAGGGCAAAACATTCAACCAGTAACAAAATGGCAGGATCAAATTCACAGATAACAATATTAACGTTAAATATAAATGAACAAAATGCCCCAATCAAAAGACACACACTGGCAAACCAGTTAAAAGTCAAGAACCATCTGTGTGCTGTATTCAGGAGACCCATCTCACATGCAAAGACACATATAGACTCAAAACAAAGGGATGGAGGAAGATTTACCAAGCAAATGGAGACCAAAAAAAGTAGGGGTTGCCATCCTAATCTCTGATATAATGGAATTTAAACAAACAAAGATCAAAAGAGACAAAGAAGGGCATTACATAATGGTAAAAGGATCAATACAACAAGAAGAACTAACTATCCTAAACATATATGCACCCAGTACAGGAGTACCCAGATATATAAAGCAAGTTCTTAATGACCTATAAAGAAACTTAGATTCCCAGGCAATAATAGTGGGAGTTTTAACACTCCACTGCCAATATTAAACAGATAAATGAGACAAAAAATCAACAATGAAATCAAGGACTTGAATGCAGATCTGGACCTAATAGACATGTACAGAACTCTCCACTGCAAATCCACAGAATATACATTCTTCTCAGCACCACATCGCACTTACCCTAAAATAGACCACATAATTGGAAGTAAAACACTACTCAACAAAGGCAAAAGAATGGAAAACATAAGAAACAGTCAGTCAGACTACAGCACAATCATGCTAGAACTCAGGATTAAGAAACTAACTAAAAACCACACAACTTCATGGAAACTGAACAACTGGCTCCCGAATGTCAACTGGATAAAAAATGAAATGAAGGCAGAAATACAGATGTTGTTTGAAACCAGAGAAAATGAAGACACAACATACCAGAATCTCTGGGACACATTTAAAGCAGTGTCTAGAGGAAAATTCATAGCAATAAATGCCCACATGAGAAGCAAGAAAAGATCTAAAATCAACATGTTATCATCAAAATTGAAAGAGCTAGAGGAGTAAGATTTTAAAAAACTCAAAAGCTAGCAGAAGACAAGAAATAACTAAGAGCAGAATTGAAGGAGATAGACACACACAAAAAAAAACCATTCAAAAAAATCAATCCAGGAGCTGGTTTTTTCAAAAGGTCAACAAAATAGACTCCTGGGAAGACTAATAAAAAAGCAAAGAGAGAAGAATCAAATAGATGCAATAAAAAATGATAAAAGGAATATCACTACCAATTTCAGAGCAATACAAACTACCATCAGAGATTACTACAAAAAATATTATGCATGCACCCCAGGAAACCTGTAAAAAATGGATAAATTCCTGGACAGTTGAACTCTCTCAAGACAAAACATGGAAGAAGTTGAAACCCAGAATATACCAATAACAAGGGCTAAAATTCAGGCAGCAATTAATAGCCTACCAAACTAAAAAACTCCAGGTCCAGACAGGTTTATAGCCAAATGCTACCAGCCATACAAAGAGGAGCTGGTACCATTCCTTCTGATCCTATCCCAAACAATACAAAAAGAAGGAATCCTCCCTAACTCATTTTATGAGACCAACATCATCCTGATACCAAAACCTGGCAGAGACTCAGAAAGAAAACTTCAGGCCAATATCCATGATGAACATCGACACAAAAGACTTCAATAAAACACTGGCAGACCAAATAGAACAGGACATCAAAAAGCTTATTCATCACAATCAAGTAGGCTTCATCCCAGGGATACAAGGCTTCAACATACGCAAGTCTATAAATGTAATTCACCACATAAACAGAACCAAAGACAAAAACCACATGATTATCTCAATAGACACAGAGAAGGCCTTTGACAAAATTCACAGCCTTTTATGCTAAAGCTCTCAATAAACTAGGTATCTATGGAACGTATCTCAAAATAATAAAAGCTATTTATGACAAACCTACAGCCAATATACTGAATGGGAAAAAACAGGAAGCATTCCCTTTGAAGTCTGGTACTAGACAAGGATGCCATATCACCACTCCTATTCAATATAGTATTGGAAGTTCTAGCCAGAGCAATCAGGCAAGAAATAAAAATAAAGGATATTCAATTAAGAAAAGAGGAAGTCAAATTGTCTCTATTTGCAGACCACATGATTGTATATTTAGAAGATCCCATTGTCTCAGCCCAAAGTCTCCTGAAACTGATAAGCAACTTCAGCAAAGTCTCAGGATATAAAATCAATGTGCAGAAATCACAAGCATTCCTATACACCAATAATACACTAACAGAGAGCCAAATCAAGAGCAAACTCATATTCACAATTGCTACAAAGAGAATAAAATACCTAGAAATACAACTAACAAAGAATGTAAAGGACCTCTTCAAGGAGAACTACAAACCACTGCTCAAGGAAATAAGGGAGGACACAAACAAATGGACAAACATTCCATGCTCATGGTTAGGAAGAATCAATATTGTGAAAATGGCCACACTGCCCAAAGTAATTTATAGATTCAATGCTATCCCCATCAAGCTACCTATGATCTTCTTCACATAACCGGAAAAAAACACTTTAAACTTCATATGAAACCAAAAGAAAGCCCATATAGCCAAGACAATCCTAAGTAAAAAGAACATAGCTGGAGGCACCATGCTGCCTGACTTCAAATTATACCAGGAGGTTAAAGTAATCAAAACAGCATAGTACTGGTACCAAAACAGAGACATAGACCAATAGAACAGAACAGAGGCCTCGGAAACAACACTACACATCTATGACCATCTGAGCTTTGACAAACCTCACAAAAGCAAGCAATGGGGAAAGGATTCCCTAATTAATAAATAGTGTTGTGAAAACTGGCTAGCCATGTGTAAAAAGCAGAAACTGGACCCCTTCCTGACAACTTATCCAAAAATTAACTCCAGATGGATTAAAGATTTAAACATAAGACCCAATGCCATAAAAACCCTAGGAAAAAACTTCTGTGTACAGTAGCAAAGACCTGGAACCAACCCAAATGTCCATCAATGATAGACTGGACAAAGAAAATGTGGTACATATATACCATGGAATACTATGCAGCCATAAAAAATGATGAGTTCGTGTCCTTTGTAGGGACTTGGATGAATCTGGAAACCATTATTCTCAGCAAACTGACACAAGAACAGAAAGCCAAACACCATATGTTCTCACTCATAGATGGGTGTTGAACAACGAGAACACATGGACTCAGGGAGAGGAACATCACACACTGGGAGCAGTTGTGGGGGTAGGGGAGAGACAGCAGGGGGCGGTGGGGAGGGGAAGATGGGGAGGGATAACATGGGGAGAAATGCCAGATATAGTCTCTGCCTAAAGTAAAATAAATTTAAAAAAAAAAGAACTCAACCCCTTTTACAATAACTGCAAAAATATATAAATAAAATACTTAGGACTATGCCTAACCAAAGAGGCAAAAGATCTCTACAAGGAAAACTACCAAACTCTGTGAAAGAAATCATAGATGAGACAAACAAATGGAAACACATTCCATGCTCATGGATGCATAGAATCAATATTGTGAAAATGATCATACTGCCCAAAGCAATATATAAATTCAGTGCAATCCATATCAGAATACCACCATCATTCTTCACAGAATTAGAAAAAACAATTCTAAAACTCACATGGAACCATAAAAGAGCCCACATAGCCAAAGCAAGACTAAGTAAAAAGAACAAATCTTGAGGCATCAGTTTATCTGATTTCAAACTATACTATAAGGCCATAGTCACCAAAACCATGTGGTGCTGGTATAGAAATAGGCACATTAACCAGTGCAACAGAACAGAGAACCCAGAAATAAACTGAATTACTTATAGCCAACTGATCTTTGACAAAATAAACAAAAACAAACATATAATGGGGAAAATACACCCTTTTCAACAAATGGTTCTGGGATATTTGGCTAGCCACATATGGGAGAATAAAACTGTATCCTCACCTGTCACTTTATACAAAAATCAAATCAAGATGGATTAAAATCTTGAAGCTAAGACCTGAAACTAAAAAAATTCTAGAAGATAACATTGGAAAAACCCTTCTAGACATTGGCTTAGGCAAATATTTTATGACCAAGAACCCCAAAGTAAATTCAATAAAAACAAAGATAAATAGCTGGGACTTAATTAAACTAAAGAGCTTTTGTAGGGCAAATGTAACAATCAGCAGAGTAAACAGACAGCTTACAGAGTGAAAGAAAATCTTCACAATTTATACATCTGACAGTTGACTCAGATCTAGAATCTATAACAGACTCAAATCAGTGAGAAAAACACAAACAATTCCATCAAAAAGTGAGCAAAGGACATGAATAGACAATTTGCCACAGAATATATACAAGTGGTCAACAAATACATGAAAAAGAGCTCAACATCACTAATTATCAGGGAAATGCAAATCAAAACAACAGTGTGATACCACCTTACTCCTTCAAGAATGGCCATAATCAAAAAATTTAAAAATGGTAGACATTGGCATGGATGTGGTGAAGAGGGAACACTTATAGGCTGCTGGTGGGAATGTAAACTAATGCAATCTCTATGGAAAACAATGAGGCAATTCCTTTAAGAACTACAAGTAGAACTACCATTTGATCCAGCAATCCCACTACTGGGTATCTACCCAGAGGAAAAGAAATTATTATACAAAAAAAGATACTTGCACATGCATGTTTATAGCAGCATGATACACAATTGTAAAATCTTGGAACCAACCCAAATGCCCATCAATAAATGAGTGGATAAAGAAACTGTGGCATATTTATACAACGGAATACTACTGAGCCATAAAAAGGAATTAATTGATGGCATTTGCAGTGACCTGGATGAGATTGGGGACTATTATTCTATGTGAAGTAACTCAGGAATGGGAAACCAAACATTGTATGTTCTCACTGATGGTGAAGCCTAAGCTAGGAGGATGCAAATGCATAAGAATGATATGATGGACTTTTTTGGAGGAAATGTGGGCAGGAGGTAAGGGATAAAAGATTACAAATGTGATGCAGTATATAATGCTAGAGTGATAGGTATACCAAAATCTCACAAATCACCACTAGAGAACTGAATCATGTAACAAAATACCACCTGCACCTCCATAGCTTATGGAAAAATAATAGACAAAAAATAATTATTGCTAATAAGCTTTAAAAATAGGCTCTAGTGCTATAAAAGGGGTTAGACATAATGTGCGTGTGATTCAATGATGAGAACTGAGACTAGTCATCATTTTAGAATACAGATCTAGGATCAGTAGAATGCTAAAGTTTCTAATATGAAAATTTTTTTATGAACAGCAAAATATACCTTGGGAAACCCAGAATCTTTTCTCACTGCTCCTTTTGCTTGCCTACAAATGAACAGAAAACGGAGATGCTGGAGCCAGGAGCTGGCATGATATAGAGAACCCCATTTAGAAGACCTTCAGCCATAAAAGGCATTCCTGTGTTCATAGAGAATTAGAAGCAGATATTTTGTACATGGGAGAATATGGGAGAAAATAACCCTTATTAGCAATTCAATGCATTAGAATTATTTTAATGTGAACTTTAAACATTTGCAGATTCTATTTTAAAAATTAATAAATAGTAGAAAGAACATAAATTATTAAAGCAATATTTCTGCCTGAAAACCCATGACAAGAATGATATGGAATAAAAGAAGGTTGGCAAAGTCTGGACAGCACAGCAAAAGAAAGTCATCCTGGCCTGTGGCAGAGGTAAATTGGTTGAGCATTTCCACTGATTTTTTCAGTAGGAATATACTGGAAGTTAGTATCAGAACTCCAATATGTGATTGACAAATTTAAAGTCTGCTGAAGCGAATACATTTAATAAGTAAAACATATTAAACAGCCAGGCATGGTGGCTCAGGCCTATAATCCCAGCACTTTGGGAGGCCAAGGTGGGCAGATCACTAGGTCAGGAGATTGAGACCATCCTGGCTAACACGGTGAAACCCTGTCTGTACTAAAAATACAAAAAAATTAGCTGGCATGGTGGCACGTGCCTGTAGTCCCAGCTACTTGGGAGGCTGAGGTAGGAGAATCACTTGAACCCGGGTGATGGAGGTTGCAATGAGCTGAGATTGTGCCACTGCACTCCAGCCTGGGCAACAGAGCGAGATTCCATCTCAAAAAAAAAAAGAAAAAAGAAAAAAAGAAAATTAAACTTCTGGTCCTTGTTGCATCATTTTCCTCAAATCATTCCTGTTATTTTCAAAATGCTAAATAATCATTATAGGAAGGTTGGTAGACAGCTATCCAAATTGTATAGATTGAGATTCTGGTCAACACATGGGGGGAAAAACATACGAGCAAAATAAAACAAGGAATACAACTGAAAGGAAATATGCTTCCCAAAATGTCTGATTCTGACTCAAGGCATAAATTAGAAGACATTTATTAAATTATCGATCACACTGCTAAAAAACCGCAGGAAATAATATTTCAGACCCTGACTTAAAAAGGTATTATTTTTAAAATGACATTTCTAGATGAATTAGTACATGATCTTGACACTTATTTTTACAAAGGGAAATAATCTATTCAGTTACAGTGTTCAACAGTCAGTGGTTTCTAATGACCCCTGGAGTATTGAAAGCTCTGTTTACAAACATAATGCACATTTCTAATTCATTGATACATTTGCCTAATAGGAGAGATGTAGAACTTAACTGGGGTTCTGCATAATGGTGCATCAGTTCCACATGTAACAGTGCTCTTACCGCTCCTGAAAGCCTGAAACATATTTTATGATATATCACTTCTCTCCAATTACCTACCCAGATGCTCTGAAAATCTCAGAGGTTTTCGAAATGAAAGTTATTTTAAAGGCATTTATTTTGTAAATATGTACATCTCTTGGAGCTTTTTTTTTTTTAATCTGTCACTTGCAAGAAAATTTCACAATTTGAGAAAGACTGAGAGTCACCTTTTAAAAGTTTCACACCATGGAAGTTTAATTAACCTTGTGCCATACATATGATGGAATTTTAAACAGATAAGCACTTTCTACCTTGAAGAATGAAGACAACTGCTCTGGAGCAATTGAACTGCATGTCACTGGGAGTTTGCAAACCACTCTGTGGTGGACTACAGTGTCAGCGGCATGCAACAGATGACCACTAGAATGATGCGGTCTCCGCCTCTGATGAGAAACAGCCTTTTAGAAAACTAATAGTTGTTTTAATTCAACCAATTTCTCTAGGAAATAAGTATAATCAATAATTTTAAATTAAAGAATAAAGTGCGAGCAAGTTTATACAAAGGAAACTCCTACCACCCCATTGCTTTGTAAAACATGTTTATTTTAGGATATTTTGGGGTGAACATGAGATAGTGAGTGGAGAAAGGATACATATATAAAATTCAAGTGTCCTATCCCTTGCTACAAAGTTCTGAATTAAGGTTCTAAGAACACTTTCTAAATATAGAAAGATTTGATATGTTTATAACTACATATTTCCTAGGGAGAAAGTATAAGGTTAGACTCTCAAAAAAAATTAATACTCCACAAATGTCAATAATCACTGCAATGTGTGGCTTAATTTGTAATTTCAAGGTTTGCAAGGTGTAATTCTGCTCAATGAAAAAGACCATTTTTTAAAATAAAAAAATGCTTGTGATCAGTGTGACATAGGCGCTTGGTCCCAGAGAAATGTGCTCATCTTGTAGATCAACTACATATTTTAGGTTTCTGCAGGTATGGATAATAAAGGTTTTGTGGTTATGTCAGAGGCAAGCCCATGGCCGGATATTTCTTTCCTTTGTACAAGATTAACAGCATAGCAGTAGCCTGATGCCCTGAGAGATTCTCCAGCAAAGTGCCTTTCACAAGCATGGTGCCACAGCCCTGAGCAGAGAAATCCCACTGACTCAGCCATTCACACAGTAGAAAACATTTTCTGGCTGTCCTTCCTCATGCAGTTCATGGATCCTCAAAAGAATTTCTTGAGCACTTAATGAGATCATTGATGGATTATTGCTTGAAAAAGTTGAAAGTGCTAAAGAAATATCAACAATTAGTCCACCATGTAGACTGTTAAGAACAGCAGGTTTACATTGTGCAGAACAAAGCTCAAATTTCACCTCAGTCTCTTATGAAATGTGTGAACCTGGCTTCCCTAAAATTTCATTTCCTCATCTTCAAAATAAGTCTCATAGCTTCCTTGTCATGCTTCCTGACTTACTCAATAATCATTTTTATCAGTGCTCTTCATATAAATATTCTTTATATCTGTTCTGCAATGACCTGTTCTGCATTGAAGCCAGTAACCAGCCACTCAGAGGCCTAGAAGTGAGACAGCTACCCTGAGCCAATAGGTTTCCATGTGATCATTCATCAGAAAACAATGGACAGGAAGAAGAGGACAGGAAGAAAATAATGCTATAGATACACTTGTAAGTTACACCCATTTAGAATGGCTAGGCTAAGAATGAAACCTCCTTTCATAATAATGAGTTTAAAGATAAATTTGCTTTTCTTTATAAACACCAAACTAATAGATGCCCTTACAAAAATCATATTGCCATTTAAAAACTATTACAGCTTTTGTTAATGAAATCAGGATTCTTTGTATAACAGAAATAACGCTGTGCCAGCCTGATAGGGAGCCAGGTAGAAGGCAAGTCTCATTCTTGCTCTTCAGTCTCACCCAAGCATAGATCGAGGTAGGGGGCTTTGCCTTACACACACACACAACCTAGACTCCACTCTTTATCTCAAGTGATTTGGAAAGTCCTGAGATATTAAAGAGTAATAAATATTATCTTAAGTATTCATGGATTCCAAAATATTTCTTGAGCATTCACTGTATGTGAGACATTGCTCCAGATGTTTGAATACATTTGTGAGTAAAGCAAAAATCTCTTCCCCTGTGGAGCTTGTAATCTATCAGAGAGAGACAAACAATAAACAACAGACCTAAAACATGAGTAAGGCACATGATTTGTTAGAGTATGGCAAGTGCTGTGGGAAATAGAGCAAAGTGAGCAGGGTAGGAAGGGTCAGGAGAGTCAGGCATGGGTTGGGGCTGGGCTGCAATTTCAGGCAGGACAGTCAGTGAAGATCTCTTAAAGGAGTCATATTTGAAAATTTCCAAATTCTCAGGTGAATTTCTGGGGGAAGAGCCCTGTAGGCATGAGGAACAACCAGTGCAAACACAATGTGCCTGGGATTCCCAAGGAAGAGCAGGAAGCCAGTGTGACTGCAGTGCAGTAAGCAAGGAGTGAACAGTAGGCAATGAAGTCAGAGAAGCAGGAAAGACTGAACCTTTAGGACCCTGCAGGCTGCTGGAATGGACTTGTGAATCAGGCAGCATCACTGCAGATCTTATGGCACAAATGGGTACAGATGCTTCTGCATGATCAATAGTGACCCATTGGCTGATGGGAAAGGACAGCCTCACCTGAACAGACAGGAAGTAGAAAAGTTACAGGTCTTGTGTAGACCATGCTGGAGGTTGCTCAAGACAGCTAGGTGTCTGGATTCTGGTGCTGCTCCTAGACAGCCTGTTCCTCCGGTGAGGTTCCTTGATCCCTCGTCCCACCAGCCCAAAGAATCCCTTCTTATCTCAGCAGTGGGGAAGAAGCTGGGTGTTTCTCATGAGACTTCTATGTATCAAGCTCTCTCCTCTTCCCTCTTCTTCAGGTATAGGTTTTGTGAAACTCAGAAGGCAAAATACTGACTCAAGGTTTTGTTTCTTTTTTCTTCATTTCCATGTGTTATCCCATCCCCAAATAAGTGAAGGCAATAAATTCAGAATATCTGGCTAAGTAGAGAAAGGGAAGAGCCACAGGTTAGAAATATGTATCGATAACAAAAGACTCACCAGTTGACATTTTTTAAACACTCTCTGTATTACGGTTCTCTAGAGGGACAGAACTAATAGAATAGATGTGTATATGAAAGAGTTTATTAAGCAGTATTGACTCACATGATCACAAGGTGAAATCCCATAATAAGCCATCTGCAAGCTGAGGAGCAAGAAAGCCAGTCTGAGTCCCAAAACTTCAAAAGTTGAAAAACCAACAGTGCAGCCTTCAGTCTGTGGCCAAATGACTGAGAGCCCCTGGCAAACCACTAATGTAAGCCCGTGAGTCCAAAAGCTCAAGAACTTGGAGTCCAATGTTCGAGGGCAGGAAGTACCCAGCAAGGGAGAAAGATGAAGAATGAAGACCAGAAGATTCTACAAGTCTAGTTCTTTCGCATTCCTCTGCCTGCTTCATTCTAGCACTGCTGGCAGCTGATTAGATGGTTCCCACCTAGATTGAGGGTGAGTCTGTCTCTCCCAGTCTCCTGACTGACATGTTAATCTCCTTTGGCAACACCCTTACAGATATACCCAGGTACAATACTTTGCATCCTTCAATCCAATCAAGTTAACACTCAAAATTACTCATCATGAGCTCCAATCCTACTTGTTTCAAACTAAGCACTTGTTCAATGAACATTTACTGAACAATTTGAATGAGCCAAGAAATTTGCTAAATGTGGAGAGACAGCTAAGATGGGAGCTTAATTCCTTTTGCCCAGGGCACACAGGATGGTAGGAAAGGAGGACAGGTAACACTAAAAAACAGACTGGAGTGAGAACAAACAGAACCTAGTCTCATTAACACAACATGGCGTAAGGTGCATTGACAGCCTAATTTTTCCCTCTCCAAAGACTGCAAGTGCTGATTATCATGGTGAAGAGAAGGAGAAGAGATTTAAGAAAGGAGCACTTAGGCAGTTCTAACCAAAATAGAAAAGTGCTATATTTTCACCATTAAAGTGTGGAATGTCACATTTCTCAGGGATTTAGATCTGTGACATGAATAAGCCCCCTTTATGCTCTAAATGGAGACTTTAAAAAATTGTTTTTTCATGAAATGCTTTCAACCTGCATCTATCTAGTGCAAATTTTATTGCTCCTAAAGTGAGGAAGAAATCTATAAGGAGTTGGAAAGCCAGTTAAGATTTTGGATTTTGGGGTGGAAGTGGTAGCTAAGCAGTGATGGATGACAATTGATTGTGTTGTAGGAGACAGAGTGGGAAAAGATGTTTGCTCTCCCAGAACAGCCTATCTCATTCCCTTCCTTTGGTTATTCATGGCTCAGAGTCATGGTGGTGCATGCAGCGGCTGCAATGACATCACCAGCAAGAATCTCTAATATGGTTAATTATTCAAGTGACTGAATTGGCAATTCTGGGGTTGGAAAGTCCTTCTTCCTTCGTAGGTTTACAGGTGATACATGTACAGAAAACTACATCAGCACAATTAGTGGAGACTTCAAAATAACAACTATAATATTAAATGGCAAAACAATCAGGCTTCAACTAGGGGACACAACAGGCCAAGAAAGACTTTGATCACTTCCAGTTAGTAGACAGGAACTCATGGCATCATAGTTGTGTATAATAAACAGATCAAGAGTCCTTCAATAATGATAAACAGTGGTTGCAGAAAATTGATCAGTTTGCCAGTGAAGATGTCCATAATTTGTTGGTAGGAAACAAATGTGATCATCCCACAAAGAAATAGACTATACAACAACAAAGGAATTTGCTGATTCCCTTGGAATCCAATTTTTTGAAACTGGAAACTGGTGCTAAGAACACGGCAAATGTAGAAAAGACTTTCATCACAATGGCAGCTGAGATTAAAAAGCAAATGGTACTGGAGCAACAACTGGTGATGCAGAGAAGTCCAATTTTAAAATTTAGACCACTTTGGTCAAGCAGTCAGGTGAAGGTTGATGCTAAAAATTGCTTCCGTTACTTTCTCATAACAATAAATTTGCAATCTAAACCCAAATGAAAAAAACAAAATTGCCTGAATTTTATTGTACATAGCTTCACTACAACAGATTCTTTCCATCTCTACAAATGTCAGAGGCTGTAAATAGTGAATACTAACATTTTTTTTATTATCTTGACTCACGATACCTAATTTCAGTTTCAGAAAACTTTGAAATTTTTGTGTGCTGCTTCATAAAATACTGCATGTGATCCTTGCTAGTTTCCTAGTACCAGACTACATTCCATGCTTTCTCTTGTAAAGTTAGAATATATGCTTTTTGATGTTTATATTGGCATGTTTAGATGTCAGGTTTGATCTTCTAAAGATGAAGTTCAGCCATTTTGTATCAAACAGCAAAAGCAGTCTGTCATTTCCATGTACACAGATGCTACATGTAGATCTGATTTGCTAGTTCTTCCTTGAAGAGTTATAAATGGAAAAATCACACCATTTAATTAATGGTTTCTTTACACTCTGCATATAATTTGTGGCTGCAGAATGTTGTAATTTGTTGCATACTACATAAAAAACAACTAAAAATATGTTTAACAAATAATGTACTTATAATGCAATCTAATTAAACAAGAGAGCTTCTGCTCCGCAAAATAAACTATCAACAGAGTGAATAGATAACTTACAGAATGGGAGAAGACTTGCAAACGATGCATCTGACAAAGATCTAATATCCAGGATCTATAAGGAACTTAAGCAAATTTACAAGAAAAAAACAACCCCATTAAAAAGTGGGCAGAGGACATAAACAGACACTTTTCAAAAGAAGACATGCTTGATCCCAATAAGCATATGAAAAAAAGCTCAACATCACTAACGCTTAGAGAAATGCAAATCCAAACCACAATGATATATCGTCTCACACTAGTCAGAATGACTATTACTAAAAAGTCAAAAAATAACAGATTCTGACAAGGTTGGAAAGAAAAAGAAAGGCTTATACACTGTTAGTAGGAGTCTAAATTAGTTCAGCCATTGTGGAAAGCAGTGTGACAATCCTCAAAGTCCTAAAGATAGAACTACCATTCAACCCAGCAATCCTGTTACTGGGTATATACCCAAATAAATATAAATCATTCTATCATAAAGACACATGCATGTGTATGTCTACTGCAGCACTATTTACATATATAGGGCAGAATTTAATATTTGCTTTCTAGATAAAACACCCAATAAATGACCTAGAGAGGCTTCAGTGCTATGCAGGGATTTAACCAAACTTAGGGGTTCTGGGAGCTCAAGTAGCATACGTAGTTTAGGATGTATGCTATCTAGCCTATTATTTCTGATCTTTCTGAACACCATTCATTGGTCAACTGTTCATCAATGCATCTGTGGTAGAGGTGGAAAGCAGCATACTTTTCCTAATTAGCAAATAGTTAGACTAACATGTACACTAAGGATTTTCTTCCATGCTCTCTTTAGTGTTCAATTATTTTATCCTTCACAATCGTATTACTTACATTGGAGGAGAGTTTAAGCATTGAGTTAGAAAGCAGAAAATTTGATTGCCCCAAGTTTAGAAATTATACCCCTAAAAATTAACTGAAAACATGAATGCTGGGTGGTAATGATAAATGAAGAAAATGTATTTATTTCAGTGAAATTTTGCATGTATAAAGATTTTATTAACTAGGACTTTCAAGATTCTAGGGGTTTTGTGAGTGTGTGTGGAAAAAGTAATCTGTTAACACCAGCATTTTAATGTGACTGAGGTCAAAGTTGTTTCCTTAGGTTGAAGTAGCAACCAAAACATTCTTCACACAGAGGGTTGAGATATAGCTGCTGGCAACACAATTTATTGTAGGTTCCTTAATTTAATTTTAAAAATTAAGCTAAAAACGAGCCAAAAATTAATAGGCTTTTACATTTTTCACTAAGAGACAACTGACATATATGATACAAAAACAAGTGGTAAGATTGCTGTAAAATAAAATGTACAGAATAAACATATCTGTTTGTTTGTTTTTTTGTTGCCCAGACTGGAGTGCAGTGGTATAATCTCTGCTTATGGCAACCTCCATCTCCTAGATTCAAGTGATTGTCCTGCCTCAGCCTTCCAAGTAGAAGGGATTACAGGTGCCCACAACCGTGGGTTTTCCCCATGTTTGCCAGACTGGTCTTGAACTTGTGGCCCAAGTGACCCACCCACCTTGGCTTTCCAAAGTGCTGGGATTACAGGCATGAGGCACTGTGCCTGGCTTTAATTTTCCATCTGTGAGTATTTCACAATAAAATTGTAGTTACTTTGTAAACTACAATTTAACTAATTTACAGTTTACTTTGTAAACTACATTTTAACACCTTAAAATACTGGTGTTAATAGATTAATTTTTCCACACACACTCATAAAACCCCTAGAATCTTGAAGATCCTAGTTAACAAAATCTTTATACATGCAAAATTTCACTGAACTAAATAAGTTTTCTTCATTTATCATTACCACCCAGCATTCAAGTTTTCAGTTAATTTTTAGGGGTGTAATTTCTAAACTTAGGGCAATCAAATTTTCTGCTTTCTAACTCAATGCTTAAATTCTCCTCATTGATAGGATGTTTGGTTTTCCATTCCTCAGTTACTTCACATAAAATAATAGTTTCCAATCTCATCCAGGTCACTGCAAATATCATTAATTCATTCCTTTTTAAGCTTTTTATGGTTGCATAAATATATACATATATATATTCCATCATATATATATATACATATGTATGTATATACACACACACAGATATACATATATATGTATACCCACACAGATGATAGATAAATGGATAGATAGATAGATGATAGATAGATCGATCTCCCAGTTTTTAATCCACTCGTTGACTGATGGGCATTTGGGTTCATTCCACAGTTTTGCAATTGTAAATTGTGCTGCTATAAACATGTGTGTGCAAGTGGCTTTTTCAAATGAGGTCATTTTGAGTTTGGTGCCAGCAGGCTTTTGAGCTAACAGGTCTCAGCCTTCAGTGAAGAAATAAACAACTTAGGGTTTTAACACACGGAGGCCATCTTTAGCTCATTTAAATAACACCAACCTATATTTTCCAGGGCAGGGCTGGTAAATAATAACTGAAACCTGCCATACAACTTCTGAATAAACCTGAGCATGTTTTAAGGAATAGTATTTAACAACTAAAAGGGATAGGGCCCTGAAAACTTCCCTGATTGTGTAAGAAAACAAGCCAAAGAAACATAAAATTGGCTAGATTCTCAAGTTTTCTACTTAGCTACTAAAGAATGTGAGAAAACCAGTGAAAGTCAGGCACTTTTCATCTCTAGATGTAGCAGGAACAGCATGTTTAAAGGAACAAATGTTAAATCCATAAAGTACAGTTTCAGCAAGGTTCTTAGAGAATTTCACTTTTAATTAAGGCTTGAAAGCTAAGAAACAATAAGCAATGAAAATGACACCTTATCCAAGTGATTCCACTCAACACAGAGGTAAAAGGAACCTTGGAGAATATGTATCAATGAGAAACTGAGGCTCAGGAAAGCATATGACTTGTCTAAGATCACACTGTTAACTAGGGAAAGCCTGACCTCTCACTCCTTGAATTCCCAGTCTAAGGCTTGTCCATTTATATGAAAGCATTTCCCAGCAAACCTTTGTTGATTATAGCATATCATCTGCTAACTTCTGGGTTTATTAGAGAGGTTAAAGTGCAACAGGTGCTATTTTTGAATTGTAAATCTTTCTAAAGACAAGTTTTAGTTATTTAACTTCTATAGGATGTTTTCCAAAGCTAACAATATAGAATTTTTTACTAATTATAGTTATATTTTTGAACATTTTTTATAAATGCCCATTTCTTAAAAGAAGCAAGGATAGCTCAATTATCAGACAGACAGATGCTCTGCTTGAGGCCATTTAATGGCAAAACATAGCTTTTGCTCTTAGCTTGAGAGTCTAGAACTAAGCACTCTGTAAGAACAAATATTTAAAAGACAGCTAGAGCATGTGTTTCATGTTTTAATTTTCTTGTGACCACAAATGAGCTCAAAGTAAACCAGAGGATAATTCTTCTATAAAAGTTAATCCTTAAAAGTACAGGTGTACACAAAATTCTACTGGAAGAATGCATTAATCTTTCTAATTAAAGCACAACTTCCTTTTGAAAGATTTGGTCCATTTTTACCATTTATAGACACAAATCTCACACTGATACCTCAAGCATAAGACAGGGCAGGTCCTTTCACATCTAAATTACAGCAGATTAGTTAAGGCAGTTCTAGCAGCTATAAAGGTAAATCCCAAAAATCTCAACCCCTAGCTCCATCAAATTTACTCTAATAAAACCCAATATGGCATGCCACAGATGGTTTTTCACAAAGTGATACAGCAATCCAAGATCCTTCCATTCACCATCCCCTTTAAGAGACATCATCAAACTTTTGCTGTAAAGAAGAGCTAGAAATATATTAGACGTGGTGAGCCAGCCAATACCTGTTGAAACTATTCAAGTTTGCTGCTGTCACTTGAAAATAATCATAGATAATGCCTTAATTAACAAGCAGGACTATGTTTCTGGGTAAACTTTTTTATGAAAGCAGATGGTAGATTAGATTTCACACAAAGGCTACAGTTTGCCAGCTGCTACCCTAGAACCTCAGAGTGCTTTGCTTCTAACCAATTGGCAGGAAAGAGACAACATAGGGGTGTGTGTGTGTACCAAGGGAACCTGGACTCAGCCTGGAAAAGGCAGACATAACATGGTAAGACTTCAGTCACACAAAGCAAGAGTAGAAAATGTACCTCTACTGCTTGCCAACAGATATTATATAAGTAATGACATGTTAACACATAACGATTCTTCATGGTCCACCCTTCTAGTCACCAAATGTCTATTTTATACTTCCTCTTATCTATAGAACGCATTTACCAGGCCACTTTCCCCCAGATGAAAGGTACATCCAAAGCCCCATGAAGTCACTACATCCAGTGACTGTCAGGTCCAAAGGTGGCTCCTTGTAGCCTGGTAGCCAAGATATGAAACAACTAGTGATTTTAGAATAAAATATCAAGTTATGTTTCCACCCTTCACAAATATCTGATATACAATGGTGAAGAAAGAACAGGATACTTATAATGAAATATTCTATTCAAAACAGGAAAGACTGTAAGGCACATAAGCAGCCCCTATCAATGGAAACAATGCAGTCTTGTTGAGTAGCTACTGAAGGCTCCACCTCATGGAGTTGTGAAGTACTTTGCTTACCTACTGATTCTGCTATCTGGAACACTCGTCGGTGCTTTGCTACACGCTGATTCTGCTATCTGACACTTGTTCGTTCAGTAGTTTCCATGGCCACAGATACTACCTTCTAAGAGTTTCTTCCTTGTTCATTAACCTCAAAGGCCATATCCAAAATGGACAGTTGTAGGCTTTTTATAGCACATTCCCTGCCAAAGTTTCTTTTAAGATCTCTAAATAGTCCCAAACTTCTAACAG
>PVKP010023292.1:0-36451 GCA_004027715.1 Plecturocebus donacophilus | reverse complement strand
ACAAGGGATAGGACAGGTACCCTTGCCCTACTCTCTATTCCCCAACAAATAATTATCCAGCTCAATATGTCAGTAGTGCCATGGTTGAGAAGCCCTAATTTACAGAGGCAGTTTCTTTCTTCCGGGAAATGTTGCTCTAGATCATGTGGGTGGGAGCTACCACTGAAGTCTGTGATGTTGTTACTTCAACCTGATTTTTTGAAGTTGAGCTTTGGAAAGATGGCTTTTGTGGAATTGGAGGAATGCAAGACTGAGCTAACTCTATGGCAGCATTCTTGCCACAAGGAGAGAGCTGGCCACTGGTCTATGAGAGAGGAAGATGAGACGGAGAGCTCTGAGCAGGTCATCACAATTCCCTTCACAACTTTTCTTTATTTCTGTTGTTGTTGGTTTTTTAAAATTTCTGTGGACTTAATGTGGGAATGCCCTATTAGTGGTGCCAGTAGTGGTGGCTTCTTCACTGGAGAGGTTGGTGGTATGATTTGGGCATTGTCCAGCCTACATGGCCACCAAGCCAGATTTTCTGATCCTTTCAGAAATTGTATGAGCTACGTATAGTCCTTTAATAATTTTTGCTGAAATAGTTAGAATGGGTTCTGCTGTTTATAGTTAAGGATCTTGCTAGACACACTTTATACCTAAGCCAGCTTGATTTGAAAGAACACTTGTGGCTAAGAGGGTCCTGGCTTAAACAGGTTTGCTCATTTGGGCTGAAAGGAAGAAGTTCCTGGAGGGAAAAGTTTTAAATACATGTGAGATCAAGATCATAATCCTGGTCAGAGCATGGTGGCTCATACCTGCAATCCGAGCACTTTGGGAGGCCAAGGTGGGCAGATTGCTTGAGTTTAGAAGTTCGAGACCAGCCTGGGCAATGTGGCAAAACCCTGTTTCTACAAAAAATAAAAAAACAGCCAGATGTGGTGATACATGGTAGTCCCAGCTGCTTGGGAGGCTGAGAAGGGAGGCCCGCTTGAACCTGGGAGGCTGTGATTGCAGTGAGCCAAAATGGCACCACTGCACTCCAGTCACTGCACTTCAGCCTGTCTTAAAATAAATAAATAAACAAACAAATCATAATCCTGGAGGATAAACCTTAAACCTTAGGCAGGAAGAGGGGCCTCTCACCCTTTGAGCGAGAAAGAAGGAGGTAAGAATGAATGTGGACAAAGATGAATTTATAGGTGTAAGATGAAAAATAAGGGCAAGTATGCTTGTTAAGTCAGAGTTAAGACCACCTGCTGGGGGAAAGGTGAGAGCTGAGATTTGAAGGAGAACAGTGAAGGGTTAAAACATATTGAATAAAGAGGGACATATTGAACAAAGAGTGGATAAGAAATGCTGATGACTGACAAAGATTCTTTGCTTGGCCAAACTTTAGTTAGGCTTCTGAATGTTCTCCTAGGCCCACTTGTAAAATCCAGTTTTAGCAAGCAACACTGCCAAGGCAGTTTAGTAAGAACCCCCATCCTCAATATCTGCTCATCCTTGATATATAGTCAAAACTCTTCCCTCACCATTCTTGTTCTCTAATTTCCTTGGCCTGCCTTCAGCAGGAGTCCTCTTAGATTGGTTCAGCCAGAATTCTCCTAGCCTTGATGTCTCCTCACAGCAGTTTTCTATCCACCAATGCCCTGCCCCTTGACTGTACACATCCCCGCTTATCCCTGGTGCATTCAGAATGGAGCTCAGTTCTACACTGAGGTCCTGCTTTCCCTATTGCAACAGTCCTGAATAAAATTTGTTTTCATCACTTTAACTTCTGCCTGGCTCTGATTTTCTTGATCATGACCTCAAATCTGTCATAAGGCCAATCTGTGGTATGATGTGGTTGCGTCCAGTGGCACTCAGTAGCTGGCACTTATGGGCAGGCGATGGTGGGGTATGAGGCAGCTGGGTGTGAAGAGAGCTGACTGGAGTGAGGAGGGTGAGGACAGTGACAAGATGGTACAGTGTTGAGGCCGTAGGTTGGATAGAGAAGAAACTGAAAGCAGGAGAAAGTGCGGTAGGCTGGGTGGAAAAAGAGGGGCTGGTGGTTTGGATGAAGTCAAGGAGTAATTACTGCTGATGTGGTTGGATAGTGAGAAAACATGAAGGGCAGGAGGAATCGAAATGGGAACGGCAGTGTCCAGGGTGCGAGAGAGTGACTATTACCCAGTTCCCTTCACCATCCTTTAGAAGGGGAGTCTTCATCTCCTTTCTCAGACAACATGCCTCCTCTCTGTTTTCCTCTTCCCTGAGCCCTCATTTCACCTCACTCAAATAATAAGTTTGCATAAAGGGGAAAAATTAGCACTGTGGTTAATGCATAGAAAATACATGTGAATGGTGATGCTAGGCTATCCTAGAATCTCTGACAGTTTAGAGTTAAAAAAATCTTGAGATCATAGTTGAACCTCTTCAGTTATGAATAAACAGGTCAGGAGAGGTTGGAGTGTTATATCCAAGCTGACCATGCAAATTCTTGGCTGTTCCAAGACTAGAATGCAGACTTCCTGACTCTCAAGGCTAAGTTCTTTCCATCACATGCATTGATGCCTGTTAGGCCGACTTCTAGGATGGACAGTCACACACCCCACAGATATGTACCCATCTGTGCAGGCCTGCCTTGTATACTTGTGTTTGTGGCTTCTGACATCTACCTCAGCATGTCTGTGATATTGTGGTAGAATAAGAAATGTAGATTTGGTTTTTGTTCCTGGTTCCTGGCATAGGCCTCCTAAAACCTTTGGGATTTTCCAGGTGGTAGGTAGGGGTGAGAGGAGCATCTTTTGTTATTTGTAAGCCCCTTCCAACCATACCTGAGTTTATGCCAAAGAGGTAGCTCTAAGAGGATGGGGGATGGTTGCCATAGGAACCAACCATGTGATTAAAGGGTTGGAACTTTGGGCCCCACACCCCTCCTATGAGGAGGAAAGAGGGGCTAGAGATTGAGCTCAATCACCAATTGCCAATGATTCAATCAATCATGCCTACATAATAAGCCTCCATAACAGTCATAAACAATAGGCTGTGAAGAGCTCCTGGGTTGCTGAACAAATGGAGTTGCTGGAAGGGTGCCATGCCAGAGGGCCTGGAAGCCCTGTGCTTCACCCCCATGCCTTGCCCTATGTACATTTTCATCTGACTGTTCATCTGCATCCATGACAACATCCTTTATAATAAACTGTAAAAGTAAGTAAATGCTTTCCAAAGTCTTGTGAGCCATTATAGTGAATTATCAAACCTGAAGAGTAGCTTGTGGGAAGTCCCAATTTATACTACAGGTGACAACTTGGTACTTGTGACAGACATCTGAAGATGGGGCAGCAGTCTTGTGGGGTATGCATTAGCTCCAGGTAGTTAGTGTCATAGCTGAACTGTAGGACATCCAGTTTGTGTCTGGAGAGTTGGAGATTGCTAAATGTGAGGATAAACTCCACACATTTGGTGTCAGAAGTGTTGCATGAGTAGAAGAAAGTTTTTTTCTTTCTTTAGAATGCTAAAGTCGGGGTTCTCCAGAATAACAGAAGCAATAGGATATGGAGATATATACATAATGAGATATATTGTAAGGAATTACTCTCATGATTATAGAGGCTAAGAATTCCCATGTCTACCATCTGTGAGCTAGAGATCCAGGGAGCTGATGGTAAAGTTCTGAGGCCTGAGTCTGAGAGCCTGAGAGCCTGAGAGCTGTTGATGTGTGGATTCCAGTTCAAGCCTGAAGGCCTGAGAAACAGGAGTGCTGAGGGTAGGAGAAGACTGATGTCCCAGCTCAGTAGTCAGGCAGATATCAAATTCAACCTTTCTCTGCCTTTTTTGTACTATTCAGGCCCTCAACCAAGTGGATGATGCCCATCATTTTGGAGAGGGCTATCTGATTTACTTAGTTTGCCAATTCAAAATTCAAATGCTATTCTGTTTCAGAAACACCCTCACAGGTATACCTGGAAATAACTTTTAGCCAGATATCTGGGCATGGGGGTGGGGGTGCAGGGAGCCAGTGAAGTTGACATATAGAATTAACCATCACAATCAGGAACCTCCTGAAATTCACTTCCTGTTCTCTTTCTTCTGTTGCCTAAAAGAAAAAACATCAAGCTTTTGAAGAATTAAAGTTAGTTTTATTCAGAAGTGGGTCTGGAGAGATAGACTGAGGCCTACAGCTGGAGATCAGTTCTGTCAGGCTGCTCCCGCACCATATTTCAGCCCACTGCTTACATACAGGTGGTAGGGGTTCAGTACTTGCAGTCAGGTCAAACTTTCTCATAAGTTACATTAAAGCAGAACCACATCAAGGTTTGGGTGTAAAAGTGCACCTGGTTATAGATTACAGAAGCATCATCCCTAACCCCATCAGATGTTATCTTATGTATAGGAAAAGGCAAGGACTGAGGTTGTTTATCTTTTAGGGAATACAGTGACTCAGGGAAGAGATGTGGGGGCCATATGCTCTATCCTGTTTTGTCTTCAAAGCACCTTCTGGAGAGCTGTGCATTGTCACAGAGTCAGGGGCTCTGTAAAATTATGGTGGCAAGCAGAAATGAGCTAACATGGCTTCTTATACCTGCTGCTTTGTCTCATACTTCTTATGTTAACAGAATTCTGCTGTCTCTCCCTTAACTTGTTAGACTGAGTGTTCTAATTGAATAGGTTCTGCATATATACATATAAATACATACATACCTGTATATATTTATATAGATATATTATATATATATATCTATATATATATTCTGTATATATATATCTATATAATATATCTATATATATATTCTGTATGTATATATATATATATATATATATTTGAATCACTGTATTCTCAGTGTCAATGACAGGACTTGATGCACAATAAATTTGTTAAATGAATAAATAAAAATCCCACATAAAGATATCAGTGTTGAGAGACCATCAAACTGGCACTAGGAGTTGCAATGAGTTGGGGGTATGTGTAGGTGCTGAGAAATTGGCTGGTGATAGGTAGGGCCTACAATAATATAGCAGTTGATTTAGAGGGACTTAATTTTTATCTTTCTTTCTTTCTTTTTTTTTTTGAGATGGAGTCTCTGTCACCCAGGCTGGAGTGCAGTAGCGTGATCTTGGCTCACTGCAACCTGCACCTCCTGGGTTCAAGCGATTCTTCTGCCTCAGCCTCCGGAGGCTCTGGAATTACAGGCACGAACTACCACACCCAGCTAATTTTTGTATTTTTAGTAGAGACGGGGTTTCACCATATCGGCCAGGCTAGTCTTGAACTCCTGACCTCATGATCCGCCCACGTTGGCCTCCCAAAGTGCAAGTGCTGGGATTATAGACATAAGCCACCTTGCTTAGCCTTCTTTTTTTTTGTTTGAGAGGGAATCTAGCTCTGTCACCCAGGCTGGAGTGTAGTGGCTCGACCTCAGCTCACTGCAAACTCCACCTCCCACGAATCCCAAATATCTGGGATTACAGGTGTGTAATACACCATGCCCAGCTCATTTTTGTATTTTTTAGTGGAGATGAGGTTTCTCCATGTTGGCCAGGCTGGTCTTGAACTCCTGGCTTTAAGTGATCCACCCTCCTTGGCCACCCAAAGTACTGGGATTATAGGTGTCAGCCACTTCGCCTTGCCTATAATTTTTTTTTTTTTTTTTAAATGGGGTCTTGTTCTATCACCTAGGCTGAAGTGCAGTGGCAATCATAGCTCACTGCAGCTTTGAAATCCTGGGCTCAGGCAATCCTCCTGTCTCAGCCTCCCAGGTAGCTACGGCTATAGGCACCTACCACCATGCCTGCCTGATTTTTAAACTTTTTATTTTATTTTTTATGAACAACGACTCACTATGTTGTGCAGGCTGGCCTCAACCACTTGGGCTCAAGTGACCCTCCTTGCCTCAGCCTCCTGAGTTTCTAGGATTACAGGCACAAGCCACTGATCTTGGCTAATTTTAGATTTTGAGTGGGATGGGTGGGGACTGAATCATCAGCATGGAAAATGAAGGTGGGATTCAGTGGTGAGAGCTTTTGGAAGAAGAAAGAGGGGTGAGAAATTTAAATTCATCTTTTTGTTATTTTTAGGCATTAAACAAGTCAGCACATTTAATCTTAACCACCATACCAAATAAGGAAAAATCAAATCATTGTCCAAGGTCGTACACTAGTAAGATCATAAAATGAAACTTTACCTAACCAGGAATGAGTTCTTTTTGGAATTCAGAATGCTCTCTGAGAATACATTTATTCTCCTGGCAAAGTTCTCTCTTACAAAATTTCCTTTGAACTCTTTTTCATATCTCCTTTCATATCCTTCTTAATATAAGTAGTTTGCAGTTAATAGCAAGCTTCATTTAAAAAAACGCAATAACCCTATACTATAATGCCTTCATACATACATTCACTCATCCATTCAAAACATTTTATGAGCAGTTACTTAGTGCTCATGAGAGTTTTTTTTTTTTGGAGACAGAGTCTCGCTCTTATAGCCCAGGCTGGAGTGCAGTGGCATGATCTCAGCTCACTACAACCTCTGCCTCCTGGGTTCAAGTGATTCTCCTGCCTCAGCCCCCCAAGTACCTGGGATTACAGGCATGTACCAACACACCTGGCTAATTTTTATATTTTTAGTAGAGACAGGGTTTTATCATGTTGGCCAGGCTGGTTTCGAACTCCTGACCTCAGATGATCCACCCACCTCAACCTCCCAAACTGCTGGGATTACAGATGTGAGCCACCATGCCTGGCCTAGTGCTTATAAACTGTTTTGAATGGATGAATTAATGTATTACTATGTGTACTGTGCTAGGTGTTGGGGATTCAGCAATAAGCAAGAGACACAGGATACTTGCCCTTTTATAAGCATGATTAGTATTTTTATTGCTTCTCTCTCTCTCTCTTTTTTTTTTTGAGACAGGGTCTCATTCTGTCTCTTATGCTTGAATGCAGTGGCGCGATCTCAGCTCACTGGAGCCCTGACCTCCTGGGCTCAAGTGATCCTCCTACCTTGGCCTCCCAAGTAGGTAGCTGGGACTACAGGCATGGGCCACCACACCCCCTAATTTTTGCATTTTTTGCAAAGGTGGGGTTTTGCCATGTTGCCCAGGCTGGTCTCTAATTACTGAGCTCAAGTGACCCACCCACCCAGTCTCCCAAAGTGCTGGGATTACAGATGTGAGCCACCGTGCCCAGCCTTTAGTGCTTCTTTTATTAATACTGCTGAGAATCTCAATCACACCTAAAAATTCTGCATGAAAGATTCCTATGAGATATTCTGATTATTTACCCAAGACTTACATTCCAGTGTCCTGCTAGGAAAGTTGATTTACTTTTTACTGTAAATACAAATGTTTTGAATAAAAAACAATGGAAACACATCTAAAACTGAAAATCTCTTGAGGAGTGTCTGCTTTTAATTTATTGTTGAGCACGTGGATCTCAATAAGGTGATAGTACTGTTAGCTCAGGATGAGTTTCTGTACATATACCTGGACCTGTTGCTATGGTCTGAATGTGTCCCTCTCAAATTTATATGTTGAAATCCTAACCTCTAAGGTGATGGCATTAGGGGTAGGGCCTTTGGGAGATGATTAGGTCATGGCAACTCCACTTCATGATTAAGATTAGTTCCTGCTATGGTTTGAATCTGCCCTCCAAAGTCCATGTGTTAGAAACTTAATCCTCAGTGCAACAGTGTTGAGAGGTGGGGCCTTTAAGAGGTGACTAGGTCATGAGGGTTCTGCCCTCATGAATGGGAGTGGGTTAGTTATCTCGGGAGTGGGTTTCTGATAAAAAGGATGAATTTGGCCCCCTTTCTCTTGGTCTCAAGTGCTTGCCCTTCCACTTTCCGCCTTCCTCCACGGGATGATATCGAATGAAGGCCCTCACTGAATTCTGGTGCCATACTCTTAGACTTTCCAATCTCCAGAACTGTGAGCCAAATAAAATTCTGTTCTTTACAAATTACCCAGTCTGTGGCATTCTGTTATTGCAGTGAAAAACAGACTAGGAGTGCCATTTAAAAAAAGACCCCAGAGACCTGGCTAGTCTCTTCTGCCATGTGAGGCTATAGTAAAGATGACTATGAGAAAGCAAGCCCCTCACCTGACCCCAAATCTGTAGAACTTAGATCTTGGATTTTCCAGCCTTCAGGCTATAATAAATACATTTCTGTTGTTTATAAGCTACTCACTTCACGCAATTTTGTTGTGGCAGCCTGGACAGACTAAGAGACCTGTTTTCTCCAGGGACACTACAACCACTTTAAATCTAAAGAGCAAGAATGAGGAGCCACTAGAATAAAGCTACATTCCAGTATCAGTGCTGGGATGTAGAGGTGATGGTGGAAAAAGGCTTGACAGAGCACACCGATGAAGGCAGCCACATGTCTGTTCTCACCCTGAGACTTTAATAAGACATGAATGAGTTGAGACCAGATAGGTGGCTTGAATTAAACTCCAGGTGATGTTTTTACAGTTCTTGGCACCAGCAAATGGGTATCAGAGGGCCTGTATGTGGAGAGAAGACTAGAGGGTGGGGGTCTAGGCTAGCTGTATGTTGATAGAAGCTATTGATGGTAGACTCTGGATGAGGAAGACTAGGCGGGCAGAAAGGGAATGGCACCAAGAAACATCAGGTTGGCCTCTAACAGTTGGGCCTGCCATCTCTGAGAGACTGGCTGGCAATCGGATAGGTCCTGCTACAGTGGCGCAGTGGGTCCAGAGGAGGTTATTTTTGCTTTTAATATGAAGGTAGGTCCTTAATCATCAGAACAGTAGCTAAGAATGATGATGAGGGATTCTGAAAGAAGAGCCATGGGGGAATGGAACCAACCCTTTTTCACAATTTATTTGGCAGTTTCACAAATTAGCTTCTTTGAAACTAACTTCCACTCTAGGTAAAGAAGCCAAGGATCAGATAAATCACATAGCTTGTCCAAGTCACATCCCTGGTATGCAGGCAGAGTGGGGATTTGAACTCAACTGTCTTCAGAGGTGTGGTCTTTCCAGATCTTGTCTGGAAGACATGATATTCCTCCTTTCCCTTTGTATCTAGCCCTCACCTTCCTCCTCAGCCACTTTCCTGTTTCTTCCACTTCACGAAATTCATTCTCCTGCCATCATTTCTTCTTAACTTGCTGTAATTTGCAACATTTGTATTTATTAAACGAAAACAATTTTTAAGGTAGACTAGTTGAAAATTTTATAATTTTCTAAAAAACAGGATTCCAACTCTTCTAAAATTAAATTAAAGTTATTTTGTCCTTATTTATAAAAAGCCTGTAACTCATTTTCTCCTTTTTATGTGTCAGTATAATCAAGGGAAACAGTAGAGCCATGAATATATGATAAAAATATTAGAGTTGAGAGATGCAGAAACTAAAACACAAAGAAGCTCAGTGACTTATTTAGAATAAATTGTCTAGTTCCTGAATGATCCAAGTAATTGAGAGAAATAGAGAAAATCCTGATTGAACAAATAAATTGAGTTTCAAAAGTGTGTTTGCAAATTAGTACTCTGCATTTGATATATGTCTCTAATAAAAAGAAAACCAATGTGACCTGAGTGTCTCATAGAAAACAGCTGAAACTCATTATTTGCATCCAAGAATAGTATAACAAACTAGCCAAAATTATTATGTAGTATTTATAATAAACACAATACAAAGACAATATGCTGAGAAAGAACTTTGATTTTAAATGGATAGGAAGAGAAAGTTTAATTAGGAAGAGAGTCAACTGGAGAATCTGACAGTGATTCTAAAGATGACATTTGGACACTGATAAAGGACATAGGGGGATGAATGACAGACACTTGATTTCAAGAGTGTAAAAGCTGTCAGTATCAAAATGGAGTCACTTGTGATAAAACACAAGACAAATTCCTGACAAACAGCTGGGGAAGGCCATAAAGGGAGAGTTCTAATACATAAAAGCCTGATAACAAGAACTACTGAAAAATACTGAAAAACCACAACTTTGGACAGAGGCCATTGCAACCACACACAAACACACAGAACTTCTGCAGAGACATCTGCCCAGCAGCTGCCTGTACAATGTTGGACTGGTGCCACTCTTGTTATTCATTACTGTAGCCAAAGACAATTATCTCAAAACAATGATGTAATCCAATCTTCCTCCTTCTTCCTTGAAAAATCTTGATCTTCCTTTACCACCATGAATACACAAAATAGTTTAATATTTGCATATTTGCAAAATATTTTAATATTTGCATATTCTACTGCAATGCCCATTCCCAAATAAATATAATTTTCTTTTAGAAAGTCTCCCTCTCTGTTACTAGGCTGACAAGAGGTAGTGAAAGAGATTTCCTGAGTGCCTATCATTTATAACACTCAGTAGTTAGGAATATCAGTTGTTCCAAATCCATCAGTTAGATACACGATTCAAAGCAGATCTTTATGTGGCAATCCCTCTTTATGTACCTTCCACTCCAGCCATTGTAGACAGTTCAAATCACACAGACACAAAGATCCTTTCCTTCTTTTGGTTTTGCCGTTCACTTAACCAGACCACCCTTTCTTTCTTTCATAGTCTGATAAAATATCCTCTCTCAAAAGCCTAATTCAAATGCCATGTCAACCATTTGACAAAACATTAGCTCTTTCCTCTGAAACTAATCACATTTTGATTGCATTCTATGCATTTCTTTCATGATTTATAGTCTGTCTCTCATTGTAGTGTCTGTATACATGCTTTATCTATACTATTAACATGCAAACTCTTAGGTATGGCTTTTCCACAGGTGCTCCATGTATAGTTGTCAAGTACAATTAAATTGTATCAATTTAGGTTCCTGTTCAAGGCTTCTCAGAAATGGCTTCATATCATTTTTGCAAAATATTGTTCCCTTTATTTCCATTCCCTAGTACTTTATTTTTTTTATAGCACACATCGCACAGGACAGATTAGATATTTGTTTATGGTCTGTTTCCTCCACCAGAATGTATGACCTGTGTTATCCCCAGTGCCTAGACCTGTGCCTGGTCCAGAGTAGGAGTTGAATAAACTATTACTGGAAGTGAAAGAAATGCTAACTGGGGTACATCAAGACTCTGGGTCCAATAACTCATCGATTCTGTCAGTATTTGGCTGCAGGACATAGAGCAAGTCATTAAACCATGATGAGTCTCATGTCCCTATAAAATCAATGTTACATATAGGATCTCTGAGGTCCTGTTTAATTCCATTAATGTAAGAGTAGAAAGTGAGAAAAGCAAACGGAGTTCAAGTGGATGTGGGTGGGAAAGAAGAATGCTCTAGGCAAGATTAAAGGACTTGCTTTTTGGTGCCGGGAAGAGAGAAAGTAGAAAAGCAGGAGCAACAGAGACAGATGCTCAGAAAAGGGCTGCCTTCACATATATTAATACTGTAAAGAAAGCCGAGGGGAGGTGGTGACTTGGGGAGAGCCTGAGGCTGAGTAGACAGCTGAGCTGGTGGAGAGGAGGCTCCCAGAGGAAAGGCAACCTGCCAGTGGAGCGGGGGTGATGGGGTTGCCAAGCTCCACATGCTTTGCAATTTTGCCTCCTTTTCCAGAGAACAACCACTCTGTTGTGACTTTGTCAGGGCTGGAATAAGCATGTGGTTCACACGTGAAAGCAAATGAGAACTTCTATACAAAGAACTACGTTTGCTGTCCATTTAATTCTTCCTCATTCTCAAAGACGACAAGCTCCTTATCTCTTACCCTTAACCTCCATGCTGAGAAGCACTCTGCACTTCTCTATAGCGTACGTCTAGACCACTGCATCTAGTGTCACAAACTTGTCCTCTCGCCTCTTCTGCCCTGGCACCTTCCCTCCCCATACCAGTAAGTCTGGGAAGGTCACTGTGTCTTCTACTTTTTCTTTTTCAACATGTAGAGACAAAAGTTATATCCTGGATATGAATCTGCCATGTGGACCTTTGATGAACCTCAGTCCCATGAATACCTCGCGATTCCTAGGATTTTTTTTTTAACTGTCCTTAGCATAAGAACATGTCAACCTTGATGCTATTGCACACATTATAGGCTATGACACATACAGCATTCTCACCTGTCCTAGAGGGCCGCTTTAATTGTCTTGCACAGAGCAGTATACTCTTTCCTTACGGCACAAGGCCAGGGTCTGGGGAGTAACAGCGGAGAAATCTATTTGCGGCCGCCCAAGGCCACGCTTCTGTCTACAATATCCTCCAATATCCAGACAGACTGGATTTGTCTGTCTTGCTCTTTGGTGTCTTGGTTCCTTCGCATTTGGGGGCTGCTTTGTATATAAGGCCCTTTCACAGAACACAGCAGCATGCTAGTACAATACGCTGTAGATTCTCCCTTCCTCTCCCCTCTCTCATATACTCATATTTTATGTTGAACCAATATGAAGAATGGCTCAAATTTAAGTCATTAAAGTTCTAGACTAGTTCTGAAAACAGAGACTGGAAGTAGAGGCTTTGAAATATGCTACTAGAAGGCTGTATATTTAAGAGAGGGCCATCTAGGAAGCAATCACTGGCATTAAAAACAACAAAACATAACAGAAACAAAAACAACTGGGGGAACGGCCCTCCCTTCACGTTTTTTCTATCCCATCGTCAAAGGCGCGCTGTCCTTAGCTGCAATGATTTTGTCTCGCCTCCAAAAAGACGCCCACGCACTGCTGCGTGGAGCACCCGAGTGAGGCCATGGTTCCTGCTGTAACAGAGGGCAGGGAGGCTCAAACACCCCCAAACCCCGAGTCCTGGACAGCTCACCACGCCCTTCCCGCGGTGCAAGGACCAGGCGGTCCCCGAGACCCTCGGGGGAGCGGCGCCCCCTGCCGGTTCCAGCGGCGCTGCGGCCGCGCCCCACCCAGGCCCACGGGACCCGCGGGATCCGCGGGACAATCCGCGCCCGGGGAGACCAACTGGGACGAGCCGCGCCCACGCAGGCGCTCTGGGGTCCGGGCGGGGGCGGGCCGGGCTGGCGCAGCCGGCCTGCGGTCGAGGCCCCGGCGGGGGTGGGCCGGGCCAAGCCGGGCAGGGCCGGGGCGGGGCCGCTGGCGTTTCCGTTGCCTGGATCGGTCTGGGTGCAGCTGCCGGATCCTTCAACGTCCGCATCCAGTACCGCCGCCCCGCGCTCCGCCGCTCTCCCGCGGGTTCGGGGCACTTGGGTCCCACGGTCTGGGTGAGTGGCCGCCTGGCCCGCGGAGGGGGCTCCCTCCGGAGAGGGGAGCGGGTCGCCGGGCACTGGGTTCGCGCGGACTCTCGGCCGAGAGTTGTCCCGGTAGCTGCGAGAGGGTGGGTCGGCCCGTTGGCGGGGCCTAGGGTCTGTCTGAGCGCTGCCGCGTCCCTGCAGACCTGCGCTTGGGGAGGGCGCGAGTTGCGAGTGGCGCGCTAAGCCGGAGGTTTCTCGTCTCTTGCAGTCTTGCTTCACCTTCCCCTGACCTGACTCATCGCCATGGCACAGGTAAGGCCGTGCGCCCCGCGCCGCGCTGGATTTACCCAGAGCTTTGTATGCTGCGATGAGGGACTTTTAGAATTTGTCTGAAAGTCAAAAAGTTTAGGAGGAAGCGGAACCAGCTTTGGGGACATCGCTTCCACCTTTCTTGCTCCCCCTTGGCTTCCCCACCCCCTTTCCTGTGTCCCGGTTCTTCCCGTGGAGCGCGAGTGCCGACGCCACCAAGCTGCCCTCGCGCAGCAGCCGGTGACGTGGCCGGATTTGTGTGCACTCCCTTTTCATGAGTGAATGTGTAAAAGTGGGCCTTCCCCAAAATCCAGAGTCACTAAAATTAGAACCAGAATGAGAACAGCTCATTGTGGTCATGTGAGACGAACACATTTGTTCCCCTCTCCTTGACTTCCTTTCTTTTTTTTTTCCACTAAGTATTTTGATACTGTGATTGAGCATTGGCTTTTTCCAGTTGCTCACCCAATTTTACTAAAAGAAACTGTTGGTTGTAGGCTCTGATTATTTTTTTTATGCAAAAGACTAAACACAAGCGCTGTTTTTCTTAAGCAATGAACTCGTGGAACGAGTTCTCAAATGAATTTGCCTTGGGACTGTTTCAGAAATGGATAATCTAATGCAGGCTATGCAGGCTTTCTTTACTGTGTTTTTCCTTTTTTTTTTTTTTTTAACATTATTTTATTTATTTATTTATTTTTTTTTTTATGAGAAGGAGTCTCACTTTGTCGCCCAGGCTAGAGTGCAGTGATAACGATCTTGGCTTACTACAACCTCTGCCTCCTGGGTTCAAGCAATTCTCGTGACTCAGTCTCGAGTAGCTGGGATTACAGACATGTGCCAGAACGCCCGAATAATTTTTGCATTTGTAGTAGAGACCGGATTTTACCATGTTGGCCAGGCTGGTCTCAAACTCCTGGCCTCAAGTGATCCTCCCGCCTCGGCCTCTCAAAGTGCTGGTATTTCAGTCCTGTATCACCGTGTCTGGTTTCTTTACATTTATTAATGTTTTCAAAAATATAGGAAAGAGAAAACAGTTTTAGGTCTTCAAAAATTGAGGATGTTTTATACAGTGTTTTGTGAGTAAGATATCAGGGCTTAAAAACTCCAAAACTGATTCCACAGATCTTGTCAATCTAACTGGCTTGTCAGAGCCCAGATAGTTTTTTTAAAGAAGTGTTTTAACTGCTAAAACAATGCTGTCTCTTATTTGTAGTTCACTTTTTATCAGATTGACTTATCAAAATTGAATAAGGTTTCTTGGTCCTTTCCAAGTGAAAATGGGAGGATTAAGATGAGTTGGTTACTTCATGAAACTTTTACAGTGCTCCCATTCTTACTTCTTCTTTTGCACTTAAATGTTACAGTAAACCATTTCTCATACAAGTGGAAAGTTTGGGTTAGGTTTTTCTCCATAGAAAGGATGCTTTTATGTGGAATTAACTTTCCTGAGGAATGTTTTTCCTATCTTGATATGCTGGTGTGGTGATTACATGACAACTTAGCAAGCATCGAATAATAATTCCCTCTATCTTCGCTCATTTGATAGTTTCTTGAGTCTCTTTTTTAAGTTCCGCAGTGATGTCTGAGGGTCCATCAATTCCTTTTCATTGTGTAGACTGTTTACCCAGATAGTATAAGTGAACACATTTTCCAGTCATGGACATTAATTTTAATAATTTCAAAGAATTATTAGTATCATAAAGGCCATGTGTATACAAAATCTAGGAGAATGGTGGTTTGCATATAAAATTATGTACTTGAGCCCTATGACAATATAATACCAAACTGTTTTCTATCAAAACTGCAGTTTTTACTCATCATAAAAGTAATGTTTAAAAAAGATAGAGTGTTAAATTTTGCTCCAGTTTTGTTACTACTCTTGGAAACCATGAAAGTGAAACACTTTGTTAAACTGTTTAATATTAAAGCTGGGTGGGGTGTCTGAATGGTAAGAATGTCATAAAGGCAAAACTAGATGACATAATTGTTCATTTGAAATTTCATAAACATCAGAATTATCTCCATGATACATGTTTAAGTTACAAGGTTTGATCAGAAATCTTTTGGGTTGGTTTAACATTATTATAGTAATTTTAAAAAAAAGCCCTGTGCCAAGCAAGCAGGATAAATGTAAGTAAGTAAATTTGAGATGAAGCTCATTCCAGAAGAGCTGACTGGGTATTGATTGTGTCTTTTCATACCATTCTTTCTTTTTTTTGATATGGAGTCTTGCTCTGTTGCCCAGGCTGGAGTGTAGTGGCGCGATCTAAGCTCACTGCAACCGCTGCTTCCCAGGTTCAAGTAATTCTCCTGCCTTAGCCTCCTGAGTAGCTGGCATTATTGGTGTGTGCCAGCATACCCGGCTGATTTTTGTATTTTTAGTAGAGACGGGGTTTCACCATATTGGCCAGGGGGATCTTGAACTCCTGACATCGTGATCCACCCACCTCGGCCTCCCAAAGTGCTGGAATTACAGGCATGAGCCACTGCGCCCAGCCCATGCCATTCATTGTTAAAGTCAAGGCTCTCTGGAGCTATTGTTCACTTTTAGGATTTTAGGCCATGGTTACCTGTTTACCCATGGCCTGTGCTGCTCCTGGTGGTCTCTCTCAGTTCCTTATCTCTTTGACTCTTATCTTTATTTTGGCTGCTGAGAAATAACTAGATCCAAAACCACTTGGCTGCTTTTTAGGGCACTGAGCAATTCACTGGCGTTCAGCAAACCCTAGTTTCCTTACCTAATATTCAGTTCTCTTTGGAGGGCCTACATAGGTGATCAAGCCAGTTAGAGGTAGGCAGTCAGCTTTCTTCTGTTAATGACTTAGAAGTTCAAAATGTTAGAAATATAACAATACTTTTACAGCATAGATTCATTCCTGAAGTACATTTTATTCCTATAACCTTCATACTATTCTAAAACTTCACAAATGCATCTATTTCTTAAAAATTAGTGTTCCTAAGACCTTTGCTTTAAGTACTTCTTAGACCCAGTCTTTCAGTTTAGTAATTTGCATAATATGTAAACATATCATCAATTTATTAATTGTAAGGAATTATATTCCTGCTGGCTTCATTTCTTTGGAGACTTTTTCAACCCTGAGATGGAGTCTTACTCTGTCACCCAGGCTGAAGTGCAATGGCACGATCTCAGCTCATTGCAACCTCTGCGTCTTAGGTTCAAGTGATTCTCCTGCCTCAGCCTCCCGGTGAGCTGGGATTACAGGCATGTGCCCACTACACCTGGCTAATTTTTGTAATTTTTAGTAGAGACAGGGTTTGCCATGTTAGCCAGGCTGGTTTTGAACTTCTGACCTCAAGTGATCTGCCTGCCTTGGCCTCACAAAGTGCTGGGATTAAAGGCATGAGCCACCATGCCCAGCTGGACACTAGTTCTTACTATTCTCTTTTTCATCAGTGCATGCATTCGTGAATGTTTGAGGCTTTTGCACTTTCACTATGTGCCAAGTATTGTTAAACATGAGTGCAATGGGAAATGGATCTAAGAATTATTGACATAATAGATGCATTGCTAAGTCCTTTGTGTGTATTATATAGTCCTCATAACACAGTTTTGGAAATAAGTATTACTATTTTTGTTTCACAGAAGAGGAAATTGAGGTTACCTATCTGGCATCGTTTGTATGGGACAAAGGAGGGAAGCCATTATATAGAGAGGCAACGATAGCAGATAAATACTTAGGGATATAAAAGCATTTGGCATGATGAAGTGAAGCTGCAGTGAGGTAGGGAAATTAAGCCCTGACTTGGAAAGGGGTGCCAGATAGGTAGACAGGAGCCAGCACTAAAGATTGTATGTAGCATTTTATAGGTAATGGAGCACTATCAAAGAGTTGCAGGTTGAAGTGTGCCATCATCAGATTTATATTTAACAAAGCTCACCCTGGGGCCAGTGTGATGGCTGCATTTCTGAAAGATGCAAAGGCAGGGTGGTGGAGTGGGGGTTGAGAGAGGTGAGAGGGAAGCTGAGTACTGGAAAACCACATAGGCTCTGTTGTGGTAATCCCAGTGAGACCTCAAAGGCTTAAACTAGGCAGTGTCTTAGGTTTTAGATAAGAGAGACCTGTGGGGCAGGGTGGGCAAATTTGGTACTTGAGTAGGGTGGTTGTTCACTGATGGAGGGTCAGGGAGGGTCAAGAGGACTGGCTTGCTTGACCATGGTTGATTGTGGGGATTTTTTTTTTTTTTTTTTTTGAGGAAAAAAATGCAGGTTTGAATCAGGGAAGAAACAGCAGAGGGTTTGTTGAATTTTTAAAAAATTATTTTTTATTTTTTATTTTTAAGACGGGGTTTCACCTTGTTGGTCAGGCTGGTCTTGAACTCCCGACCTCAGGTGATCCACCTGCCTTGGCCTCCAAAGTGCTTGAATTACAGGCCTGAGCCACTGCACCCGGCTGGATTTGTTGAATTTGAGTTTCTTATAAAACACTTAGGTGGCATTATCTGGTAAATAGTAAGGTACCTGATCTCTAAGTCCTCTAAATCCTCTTTTATTTCTATAGGTTCTGTTTGTTTTTTGTTTTGTTATGTTTTGAGACAGAGTCTCACCCTGTCACCCAGGCTGGAGTGCAGTGGCACTGTCTGGACTCACTGCAACCTCTGCCTCTGGGGCTCAAGTGATCCTCCCACCTTATCCTTCTGAGTAGCTGAGACTATAGTGGGGTGTGGTGGTGCCTGGCTAATTTTTGTATTTTTTTTGTAGAGATGAGATTTCTCTAAGTTGCCCAGGCTGGTCTCAAACTCTGGACCTCTGGTGCCCTGGTCTCCCAAAGTTCTTGGATTATAGGCATGAGCCACCGAGCTTGGCCAGGTCCATTTGCTTATATATTATGTATCTCTTCCTACCACTAAAAAAGATTTAAAGCTAACTTATTTCCTACCTTTGTCTAGGATCAGCCATGTTTATTAGATTTGTGCCCCTTGTTTAGATACAAAAGGAAATAAAATTGTGAATCTGTGTACATTCTTATCTAATACGAGAAATCCATACCGCTGATTGTTTTTGAAGTGTTGATGTGAATGAATCGGTTATGGATAGAGCTTTACAAGTGTTATTTATGAAATGCCCAGTGGAACAATTTGGTAAAATAGAATACTCTCCTCTGACCTCTGATGTGAACTCATGGGAGGTCAATGCCACCTGCTCACTTAAACTCACTCAAGACATCACCAGAGTTATTCTTGGGCAACTTGTAGGAGCACACAACTTACCTTTCCATTGTATTGATGTTGGCCAAGGGAAGTCATTCTTATACTGGCAAAGAGACACAACATTAAACACAGAGCATTAAAGAAATACACAACCAAAATTTAAATTATTTTACAAATCTTTACTTTTTAATAAAAACTTTTTTTTCTATCATGATGCAAACAACTTAATCTGTTCTACAGTGATACTTTTTCTCCCTTGCATTTCATTTTAATGAACAGGTCCAAGGTGGTAGGATGGATAGACAAATGGAAAGAAGCAAAAACAAGTAAGAAGGAGCATGTAAAAGGAAGGAAGTTACACAGAAGCAACAGGCCAGTTTGAGTTTAACGCTTTGAAGTATAACATTCACTTTTTCTAAGTTGGGATTAGAGCAAGGGTTAGGATTGAGGGTTGAGAGCATATCTCTGACCTCTGATGCATTTGTCCTCCTCAGTCCTCTTGGAGGTCCTATTTTTTCCCCTATATTTATTTTACTTTGCAGCTCAAAGCATAATCAGGTCACACTAACATTCCCTCTTTTCATGCTCTTCTTAATTTCTTTCTTAGTACAGTGGTAATTTTTTTTTCTCATTAGTGGGAACCATTATTACAGGAAATATTAGTGGGTCTTTAGTAAGTACCTCAGGGAGGGCCCTGATGTACCTACATGGAGTGAGAGGCAATTGTCTTCCCAGCTTACTGTTTTTTGGAGTGGCTCCAAGGTCTTTGGAAACCTGAGCCTCAGAAGAACCACCCTAAAAATCACTGCACAGCAGCTTAGCAGTTGCTATTTAGTGGTTTTCTTCATGATTTCCAGCTCCTAGTTAGTATTAGGTGGAATGCTGGGGTGCGGGGGGAGAGGTATTTGAGTAAATATTGATTATGTGGAACGGGAGGACAAAGAGGGGGTTTAGTCCTCTTCTGTGTCTTCAGGAAAGCTTTATTTAAAGTGTTCCAGACAGGTGAATACTTTCTCATCTTTAAACTTGAAATTGTTATTTATATCTAAGTTCTGTGTCTAGAAAAGCAGCCCTTCCCTTGTTGTTTGGTTGGTTTTATTCATTTTATTTTGGCCTACCTAGTCTTTGAGGGTAAAGAACTTTTTCATTTAGAGAAAAAAAAGCCAACAAAATTATAGAGCTAAAGCATGGATATTTTTGAAGGTGAGAATTAAAAGAGTGAATTGTATACTTTGGCCAAGTATTATCTAAGAATATATTATAACTCTCTTCATAAGGCATTGGTGGTAACAGATAAAGGGAATTGAGGATGAACTGAGTATGGGTAAGAGAACAGTACCTACTTAAGGGTTGGTGTTTATCTGGTTAAAGTATGGAGACTCCAGGAAACAGGGGAAGTCCTCTTAAATGAGTCATTTAAAGTCACATTTGCAGTCAGTTTTGTGTGGGCAGTGGTGGGATTTGGGCAGGATGTCCAAACAAGGGTTCTGCCCTTATGACTCATTTCTCTAATTCACATCTGGTCTTTTAATACTGCTACGTGGCTTTTCTACCCTTGATGGGTGACTCTGATTGTATGGAATGTAGCAAAAGTGTTTCACAGTTTCTAGAAAGCTCTCAAAAAGAGGACCAGCAGTTGTTCCTTCATACAACTGAAGATTTTTAAGATGCTTTTCTTCCATTCATCTTTCACCTAGTTTCCTTCAGTGTCTGGTGTCATTCAGATATCCTTTTTCTTTAGGCAACTCCCTCATGTCTCTTCTGTTTTTAACCTCTCTGTCCAGAAGTTTCTTCATAGCCTACAAACTGGATCAAGCCCCTCCTTTTTTTTTAAAACTGTATTTTTAAAAGCCTGGTTTATAAACTATTGTTTCATTGAGACAGTCTTTCCCTCAATTCATTCCTGAGAGTCCTATAGCCAGGCTGATAAACAGCATCAAAGACCTCCTAGTTACCAAATCCAGGGGACCCTTTGAGTCTTAGCTCTTCCTTGACTTCCTGTGGTATTGGACACTGCCTGCTTCAGCATCCATACCATCACCCTCCTTGGATTTTACTCTTGCCTTTGGGAGGGCAGTGTAGCCAAGGTCCTGTGGCTTCAAGTCCCATCTCTGCTTTTTGCTTGTTGGCTGGTCACTTGGATGATTCACTTGCTAAAATCTTTCTGAGCCAGTACGTTTCTTTGTCTGTAAGATGGGATTTCACTGAGATGATCTATGTGAAGCTCTGTGCACGGTGCCTGGCGCATTGCTGTACTCTGCGGATACTAGCTGCCACTCTGATTGTAGGTCACCTTCTGTTTCCTTCTCCTCTGGTCTTTCCACCCCATTAATATTGTCTTGCATGGTGGCCTCCAGCTACTACCAAAGTATGCTGACAACTTACAAGCCTACTATGGAGAAATGCAAAGCCAGCCATCCTCGTCCCCAACCAAAAAACAGAATCGTCCTAAATAGTTCCTGTCTACCTGGGGCCTGTTTTTGTCCCTTTGTTTATGTCTTCCTTTCCTTCTTTGTGTTGTTAGTTTCTAAGTGGTCTTCTTATCACTCTTGGATAGTTGGTTCCATTGTGTCCACTGCTGCGAGAGGCATATTGCTGTGCAAAGTTGACATTGTTCTTTTCTGCTTGAGTGTCTTTACGTGGCTTCCTGTTGCCTACAGGATGAGGTCTGCACATTTTAGCACGGCTTTTATGCCCTTCCCCTCCCCTCACTGTGACCTTTCCCTTGCTTTTATTTCAGTCTTACTGCTTGTTCCAGTCTGTTGAAATACTTAACTCTTTATCAAAAGTACCAGATTGGCCTGGCAAATCCACAGGCAACTTTCAAGACTCTTTTTGGAATTTTTTTCCCAATTTTTTTTCTCTTTTCACACTTCCCACTATAGTCCTCTCAAACATACTCACCTTACCCTAATCCATCCTCTGTGTATACATATTCTACTGCACTTGATTAGTTACATGCCTGCCATTTCATATTTGAGGGATCCTGACTTTTAACTAGTGGTTAGTATAATACTTTGCATGTGAGAAGCATTCAAAAGATGGTTGAGTCAATGAGTGAAAAAACAGGTGAACTGCAAAGGCATTCAGTCCTAAATTCTCACATTAAGAAAACTGGTCGAGTGTATTCATTTTTACACTGATATTGATCAATTTGAAGTGGGCGTATTAAAGAGAAGCTGTAATTTGATCTGAGAGAAATAACTTTCCTAACTCACCCTAATGTTGAAGCATCATATTCTCAAATCTTACTGATTTCTCCTTTTAACTATGTTGAACCATATGAAGTTGTCAGTATTCAACCATTCAGATTCATATGGATTAAGCTATAGAATGAATGGCAGGGAATCTATTGGTCTTTATGTGTCTGCAGCCCTTAGATGGGGTGGAAATGGAGACTAGCCTGGCTGTGGGTGGATTTCCCTCTTGGTGGAATGAACAGCTCTGACCTAGTTTCATAACCTCTCACGAGACAAGTGGGAGGGAGGCTCCCATTTCCCCTTTTCCTAGTTGGCCACAGTCCCTTGTTTAGCTGACGGTCAGAGGGAGTGAAAGCTGCTACCAGTGGTGCTTTCAACAGCCTGGGGCCGGGACATCAACCTGGAAACACGTCTTTTTTCTGTTGAATTGTTTTCTTTTAGTCTCACCATCATACCACTTGACTTAGGAGTTAAGGTCATGTGGGGCTTCATGAGGTCAGGTTTTCTGATAAGTTCTGTCATAGCTGATCCTGTTCAGAGGAAAGAACAGTGTCTTCTCTTCTTAAACAAGGGTAAGGACTACAATTGAAGAAAAAGTTATTCTGATGGTAAGGAAGACCTCAGTCAAGAATATTACAATATAAGTCATGACCACAGGGGAGAGAGAGAAGGTTCAACTCCAAATACAGTGAGGACAATTGGGGATTTATAGCCAACAAGCAGAGTGAGGTCAGTGGATGGAAAGTCACTAAGAGGAAACATCAAGTTAGGGGGACTTGTGCTGAACTGACTTAATAGGATTCTTGCTGAAGGCATGCCAGGATGATCGGATTTGTAGGGTGCGGATGAGGAAATTGATCAGATATAGAGGGTGCCTTAGTTTATTGGGCTGCTGTAACAGAATACTACAGACTGGGTGGCTTATGAACAGCAGAAATTCATTTCTCACGGTTTTGGTGACTGGAAGTCTCAGGGTACCAGCATGGTTGGGTGTGGTGAGGGCTCTCTTCTAGACATGGTCGTAGCCTCATATGACAGAGCAGAGAGAAGTAAGCTGTCTCCGGATTCTTACAAGGATGCTAATCTCATTTTGGGGGCCCTGCTTTCATGACTTCGTCTAATTCTAATTATCTCCCAAAGGCTCTACCTCTGATTTACCATCATGTTGTGCAGTAGAGTTTCAACATATGAATTTTGAGGGGTCACAGACACTCAGTTCATAACAAAGGGTGATCAGCTACTAAGAGTAGGGGTATCCTTCTTAAACTGACTTAGCAAGATTCTTGCTAGGCAGGCAAAGGAGGCCCAAGGGTAAGGACTAGTTGAGAAGAGGGCTCAGGAGAGCCTGTTCAAAATGTGGCCAAAGAGAGTCTTTGTCACTCTCTCCTGGATCCATGAGTGTCACTTTTTTGGGAAGTCTAATTTAGTGCCACTAAAGAGAGAAGGCCACTGAACTGACCTTGACACTGTCCAGGGGAAGTTCTTCACCATGGCTATCTCTCCCTGTTGTCATCATTTACAATTTGATTGGTATGTTATTGTTGGCATATGCAACAATTGGAGGCTGAGGTGGAAAAGAAACTTTCCCCCTTTTTGGTGACTGTGCTTTTGTGCATTTATATTTTATTTTATTATTTTAGTTTTTTTTGTGCATTTATAATAAGATGCATATGACTGTAAACTAGGCTAGCTTTACAGTCCTTTTAGCTGTTTGTTTCTCAGTTTAGATGGTACCTTAGCACAAGTTTTGAGGAAATGCAAAAACATTTACTAGTAAAGTAAATGCAGGGAGCCTCCATTTAGCATAAGATAAACATTTATGGCTCAGTATTAGTAAAGCCTTCTGACTCTAAGGACCTAATTCTATCACTAACTTTTTTTTGAAATGCTAAGATATTTTAATTATTAAAAGCAGTGTATGCATATGATAAAGTAATGTGTAACAGAAAGCTTTATGAAGAGTATTTTCCAGTACACCTTTATAAAGTTCTAAATTCAAAGATTTGTATTCCTCTGGCACATGAACTATCAAGTATCATTTTAGGCTTTGGTAGTTAATCTTAAAATCTCTATGGAAGTATATGGAAACAGGATTTAGATGAAAAGGCATGTAATAAGAGCATTGCTTAGAATTGACTACTCAGGATAAGGCATTAAGATTTAATGTGGGTTCTGTATTCTTGTAGATCAAAATGCTGTGAGACTTAATTGAAGGGAGCCTGCAAAGAAGTGCCCTTTGTGAACCAGGAGGTGTTGGTGGGGTTTGGTCACAGGGAAGAGGGAGCCAGCCTTCCAACTGATGGTATCACAGGTGGATCAGGGTAGCTTTTGTGCTGAATCGGTCCTGCCAGTCCCCATTGTAAATGGTTCACTTCCCAGTTCAAAAGAGATCACAAATCTTATCAAATGGTAAATTTATTTAATGACTGAATATGATATATAGCAAGCAGCTTCCTGTTTATGTTATTTGCTTTGTCATTATTAGTCATGATATGAACAATACCACTGTGTTTCCTGAATTAGGTTCTCAGAGGCACTGTGACTGACTTCCCTGGATTTGATGAGCGGGCTGATGCAGAAACTCTTCGGAAGGCCATGAAAGGCCTGGGTAAATTTAGCTTCTTCTTTCTGAAAAAATGTGATATTTGTTTTTCCAAACAAGTCATTAATTACAGTAAGAATAATTTTAGAATATTTGGATCTGAAATCTGTTGGAGAACAGATATATTAAGATAATAAAATAATACTATAAACCAAGAATGTCCAATCTTTTGGCTTCCCTGGGCCACATTGGAAGAAGAGGAATTGTCTTGGGCCACACATAATGATAGCTGATTAGCTTAAAAAAATTGCAAAAAAAATCTCATAATACCTTAAGAAAGTTCATGAATTTGTGTTGGGCTGTATTCAGAGCTGTCTTAGGCCATGTGTAGCTTGTGGGCTGTGGGTTGGATAAGCTTGCTATAAAACATCCCTAATATTCAGTCTCTAGAACTCAACAGGCAGTTAAATTCAGCCTCTGTGCTTTTGAGCTTGTCATCTTCACCTGTCTGGTAGAGGCCCGAGTCCATAAGGCAGCCGTCCCTGCGTGTGAGCAGCTGTGCAGCTCTGTTTCCAATCAGATATCCCATTCTCATTATGCAAGTCTCTTCTCTTTCCCCAGCCTCTTTTCTAGTCATTTAAAAACCTCTCATCTCAAGGATTCCCATGCGTCACTGATCTCCTGTGCTCAGCCTCCTTTGTACTCCTGTTCATGTGCTTCCTGGCCCTCAAGTCCTTCCATTGTATCCAGCCCACCTTTTCAGACTCATCTCCCATTACTACTTAATGTGTTCTCAGACCCAACCATGCTGGTTTATCTGCTGTTTATGAAAACCCTATGTTTCTCCACTGCTGAGCTTTTCTCTCATTCTAAAAGCTGCCCTTCCTTTCGTCACTGCCTTTGACAATCCTTCAATCCTTTGAGACTGTTTTGGGTGTCTTGTTCTCCATGAGGCGTTCTCCAAGACTCCCTTCCACCTCCTATCAGCTAGGAGACCCTTCTTTGAATCCCATTTAACACCTAGACCTTTCCTGAGGCACTTATCACATTTTGCCTTAGCTCACAATTATTTGTATGTTTTTATATTTCTATCTTAAATTGTAATTTCACGCCAGAGTCTCTATCTTTCTCTTCTCTCAATCCCCTGTAACACCTAGCACATTGTGCCTTATGAATAACTGTTATTTAAGTATCTGTTGCATGAAAAACTAGGTGCACTAAGTTTTTTTAAAAGGCAGAAGTATTTTTTCATCTACTTCCCAATATATTGGGAATAGGGGGATAGAATATATTGGAAACATAACATTTTATATATTGTAAATTTTTAATAAACTGTTTAGTAAAACATTTATGTGTGTGTGTGTATATACATATGTGTGTGTGTGTGTGTGTGTGTGTGTGTGTGTGTGTATGTATATATTTTTTTAAGAGATGGGGATCTCACTATGTTGACCAGGCAGGTCTCGAACTCCTGGCCTCAAGCAATCCTCCCATGTTGGCCTCCCAAAGAGCTGGGATTACAGACGTGAGCCACCGTGCCTGCCATAAAATATACTATATATTCACATAGGGAGAGGCAAGGAAATAAGGTGACTGGGAAGTGGGTTGCAAAGATCATTGGGAGAGTATGCATGTAGGAGCCGAAACGTAATTATTAACCATAAATTACAGGCACAGATGAGGAGAGCATCCTGACTCTGTTGACATCCCGAAGTAATGCTCAGCGCCAGAAAATCTCTGAGGCTTTTAAGACTCTCTTTGGCAGGGTAAGACCATACTTCATCCCAAGAGAGAATGAGAGAACAGCTATCAATCATAAGACTAATTTGAAATATACTGGTATTCTTTTGTAAGCATCATTTATTTTGTGATTCCAAGTTCCCTATTTCTGTTTCTTTCCACTCTAAATTATCAGCTCTTGGGATACGGTGCTCACCTAACTTATCCTCACATAATTGTTTTTCCTTGCCTAATGCTGTAGAGGTGCCAAAAGATCCTGTGGTGAGAATTCTCCCGTCTCTTTTCCTCTGTGCTTCTCACTCACATTCACATGGATGTCTTACTGTCTCTTTTCTAGGTGTAAGCCTGTATTACAGTATGTTTTGTTTTAACATGGTCACAAGTCTTGGTTCCTCTTGTCATGATTTTAACTAATGGATTTTTAATTAGTTAATTTAAATGCTTTTATTTGAGTAACAATTCAAAAAATTTTAAATGTATTACTAAATGAATTAGTGCATACATGAAAAACTTAAATGTAGTCTTGTTATTCTGAAAACATATGTCACATAATTGAGAAAACAAATGTAAAGCAAAAAAAGTATCCTAAACACCATTTCTAGTTGTGTGGTGTGCTGAAAATTATGGGTAGGAAATATTGTTGTTTTTTTTTTTCATAATTACATACACAGTTTCCCCATAGGAACAAATGTCTCTCAGTGGTCAGGAGTCATAATAATGACTGTAATCTATTATGTATTTGAATATTATTAGATATTGAGAGAAAAGAAAAAATTACTGTGTTTGGGTATGAGAGACTAAATGTTGTCCTTTGTAAAAATCCATTATATGATTATTTTTTAGAATTAAAAAAGGTATGTTTCTCAGAATAGTATTTTTAAAATAAAATATTTTTAGCCTACTTTTAAAGGTATTCATTTTTTTTCAAGTTAAGAAAAACATCTTTTAAAAACAAACATCTTAACAGGTAAGTGAGTTTGCCTTAGTTTAAGCTGTTGATCACAGGTTAAAGGTATATTATTCAAGGTTATGGGATTTTCTTTAGCTCATGGGCCTTCTACTTGGAGACAGCAACATAAAGAATTCATTAGAGCAGAGGGCTGTCATTCATATTAAAGAAGAAGAATCTCATTACAATTTCTGTTGGTTAACAAGTTTGTCTTTTGTGTGAGTTAGGATCTTCTGGATGACCTGAAGTCAGAACTGACTGGAAAATTTGAAAAATTAATCGTGGCTCTGATGAAACCCTCTCGGCTTTATGAAGCCTATGAACTGAAGCATGCCTTGAAGGTAAAAAGGATGAGTGAAAGGAACATTTTTGTCATAAATAGTATTATGTTGTTTTGGTAACTACTTCATCTTATATGTTATATTTTAAAAATTTTATCTGATTATTTCAGTAAGAGTTGCTTGGAAAACAAAACTGGGAGGCAATAAGCAGTAAAGGAGGGAGAAAATTACAAGTGTGCCGTTTCATTTTTTTGCAGATTTAAACTCAATAGTACTGGCTATTTAAAATTTTAATATTTCTGTAGCTTTTTGTATTTTATTTTCATGCCTGTCTTCTGATTTTGAGAGTGTTTAAAAAATATTATAGATGACCTATTTTATCTTTCTTAATAGAAAATGGCCTGACTAGGGAACAATAATATTGCTTATCATTTTAGGTTAAAAGGTAAAGCTTCAGAGAGAATTTTCAAGATAGATTTTCTCATACGTATTCCTCTTTCCTATTCCTCTAAACACTAAAATGAAGTAGCTGGTAAACTCTTCATTTTAGATATAAGCCTATTACAGAGAACCATAATTTCAGTTGCAGCAAAAACTAAATGTGTATTCCCTTGACTGGTGTTTGGAATGTTGTATAAATAGGACGACATTGGCACATTTGTTTAGGCTCATGGGACAGGATGTAGTTCAGTTGTTAGCAGTTAGATTTTGAATGGGTACATTGAGATTTAACAAGGAAATAATGTTTCTCAAGGATTCTTACTTATGGAGTGGAGGGAGGAGAAGGGTCATCCCCATAGAGCCTAGTTTGTGCTCAGTCTCTTCATTTTTCTATGGTGATTCTTTTGGAATAAACAAAAATCTTAGGTTATTGAGAAAAATACTTTCTTACTAAGTGCTTCTAAAATGTCAGCAGTAGTTGAAATTCTGCCAGAGAATTAACTCTAGGTTTTTCAGTGCTTGATTTTTGGCAAAATACAGAAATAGAAGGAAAATAAGGCTTAAATATGCTATCTTTTAAAAAAATTTAGTTCAGCTGTCTTGTTGCATCTCCTAGTTTAATGATATAGATATGATTTTTAAAAGCAGAAAAAGAAAAGCCAACTAAAACGATTTTTCCAAAATCCAGAAAGCAAGTCGCAATTCCTTTTTACTGTTCTAATTCCTGGTAACTAGGCAATGCTATATTTATTGTTACCTTTGACGTAGAATTTCCCTGTGGCTGCACAGCACTTAACTTGGGGGGCAGGGATTTATCTTTTGAGGTGCATATCATTTAAGTATCAGTGTTCTTCCATGTACATTTATGTGAAGTTTTCATTTTTACTCTTTCAGTTTTTAAAAAATTACTTCATGTTTCATTAAAATGTTTTACAAATTTTAAACTAGAATTAACTGATCAAATTAAAAGTTACAAATTTATATAACTGGTTATATATATGTACACATATATATACACACGTACACATGATAATCATTGTTTTCCATTAGACAAAAAAATAAAATGGTCTTTGGAGAGAAAATTATTTAAAATTTCTTATTTCTATAACTAATAGAACTCATATATGAAGAAGTCCGTGTTATACTGGATAATATTTATATAGCTCTAATTGGGGTAACATCTATTCTGGGAAGATAACTTTCTTTTTAATCTTATTGACATGTTTTCTCTATTAAAATCTCCAAACAGGGAGCTGGAACAGATGAAAAAGTACTGACAGAAATTATTGCTTCAAGGACACCTGAAGAACTAAGAGCCATAAAACAAGTTTATGAAGAAGGTAAATGTTTGAGAGTTATATTTTGCCTTCACCTTCACTGCCACTTCCTTCATTTCTCTGATTTGAATGTAGTCCCGGTAGGTACAGGAGGCAGGCAGCAAATGATGGTTGAATGAATGAGTGAATGACCTGCAATTCAAGCTATTTTTCTCCTTCAGTAAGGAAAAGACTGCCTTGTTATCCTCTACTATTTTAATATTTTATAAGAACCTGCTACTGAAGATGGAGTTTACTTTTGCATAGGATTTACAATTAGTGTGGGGATACACAGGTTGTCTTTATGTTAACATTAAGGTAAAAATGGTTTTTCTTTCTTTAAAAAAATTTAGTTTTATGTTAGTAAAATTTAGGAGTTACATAAAAAGTACTTTTGGAGTTTTGGAAAAGAAACCTAAACCCTTTCCCACATCAGAGTTGATAAAGTACATTTGAGTAAATGTATGTTGTCTTAGATAATGGCAGTGCTTGAATGAAATAAGTCTGCATTTTGATTTTTCTTTCTGGTGTGCCTTTTTCATGAACAGAAATCTACATTTCAGTCTAAAGTATGTCCCATGAACAGAATCAAGGAAATGAAAAAAAAGTAGAGGCAGAGAGTCCTTTTTTTACAAGATTTCTTGTAGCTGACTCTTCTGCCTGACTGAGGAGGGTCATACTACCCAGTTTCTCAGCTCAGTCAACAGACTCCAAGCCTTGTGTCTTTTACTAGGGGCTGCATCTTGCCATTTGTTTGTTAATCTTAGAAATGGCCTTGTTAACCCAACAAGTCAAAGCACTGTGATTGTTTAGAGCAACTGAGTAATTACCTTTCTAAAGGGCTGAATCTCTCCCACCTGCTTCTTTTTTTATAGGCAGTAAGTTCCCAACCATTAAGGCAGACGTGATACATGTATCTCAACTTTGAACTTTATTTGATGTACTATTCAAAGATCTTTTTCTGGGGATGTTGACGTTGATGAGAGCCTTTGTGCTACTGGATTACAAATGGTGTGCTGACAGAGGGTAATAACTGTGTGGTCTGTCCTACTCAGCTGTGTAATTGAGCACTGGCTATGTGTCTGGCAGTGTGTTGGCTGTCATGAGTGACAAAATGTGTAAGCAGTTTGCATGCAGTCTCTTCAGGGGTTACATGACAGAATGACTACAATTGTTAAAGGATAATAAAATTCAAACTAAAGTAAAATACCAACAATGTTAAATGCAACAGTGCATTCAGAAGAGAGAGGTCATCATAGCTTTGGATGTTGGAGAGGCTTCATGGTGCAAATCACACATGCAGCAGACTTTCAAGACTAGATAGGTTTACTTGGTGTCCATTGACAGATGAATAAAGAATACACATAGACACACACACACAAACACAGACACACACACACGGAGTACTATTCAGCCTTAAAGAGGGGAAATCCTGTCATTTCAACATCATGGATAAGCCTGGAGGATATTATGCAAAGTGAAACAAGCTAGGCACAAGGCATAAGCTATGCATGATCTCACTTCTTACGTTGAATCTAGAAAAATCGAACTCATAGAAACAGATTGTAAAACAGTGTTTGCTACGGTGTATAGGGGTGGCATGGTGAATGGGAGAAGGGACTGGTGAGATAATGGTCAAAGCTTACAAAATTTTAGTTAGGCAGCATGAATAAGTTTGGGGGATCTAATGTATAGCATAGTGACTATAGTAATAGTATAAGATATGCTTGAAATTTACAAATAGAGTATGTTTTAAATGTCCTCACCACACACAAAAATATAGGATATGAAATGATAGATATGCTGATTAGCTTGATTGTGGTGATCATTTCACAATGTACACATATATCAAAACATCATGTTGTATACTTTATATACAATTTTTATTTGTCCATCATAACTCAATAAAGCTGGGAAAAAATACTAGGTGCATTTTGGGTAGGTAGAAAAGGTATTTTTGGTTGAGGTACTGCCTGTCTTTAATGGCGTGGAGACTGGACTGTGGAGAGTATATTGAGGGATGGAGAGGACCAGGTTGTAGGGGAGGATGTGTGCATGTCCATTGCTGGAGGTAAATGGAACAAGTGAAGTTAGGCTCGGGTGTAGATGGTTTTGCAGGACTGGATTAGGAATTTGGACTTAATGCAAAGGCACTGTAAATTCCTGAAAGGGCAGTGAAGTGTTGAAGGAACAATTGAGGGAGGAAGGAGATTTGACTCAAGAGGCTAATTGGGCAGTTATGTGGGTGGGGAGGTAAGCTAGGTATTTAGGAATTATGGCCCAACCCAGGTTAGTGAGAGGTGTGAGGAGGATAAATCAGGGACAGGAGAAACATGTGATAGGATTTGATGGTTAATATATACAGGTGTTGGCATAGAAGAAGGAATTAAAGATTCCTGCAAGGTTTTGTATTTGGGTAACTGGTTAAAATAAACAAGTAACTCTTCTGGGCCTTTTAAAATGGAAGTTTCAGGCTTTTAAAGTTCTCTTGCTTTCACATAATGCTTAAATATTTAAATACCTTAGAGGAAGGCCTCTTTTCCTTTAATAGCGACTATCTGAGAGTAATGAGAAAGACTTGTAGACTCTTGTAGATCCTGTTCTCCTCTTTTTTATGGCCTTAGGTTTAACAGCTGGAAATAGAGGTAGGAGGGGCCAAACTTTAGAATATCATTGCTGTCTATCGGAGTTAACTTTCTTTCTGCAGAGAAAAAATATCTTATTAGGGGAGTGATGGCCATGCCTCATTCAGAACATTGGAGAATGGAAGACATTTGGAAAATAACCATGAAAAAGATTTGAAAGAAAGCAAAACAAAGTTTAAGCTTTCGATTAATTGTATTTAGGAGACTTTCCATTACCATGATGTGTCTATAGATTAATGACTACATCGGTCGAGAGAATTTCTAAGTGGCTGAGTCTTGATTTAAGTTTGGATTGAGTGCCTTTAGGAAACTTCATTTTTTTCCAACTGCTCACTGAAAGGATTTGCTTAGAGCATTCAGAGATGGAATAGAGGGAATTTATGTTAACCAAATATAGTATTTCTTCTTTTATGTCTATTTCATTTGATTCATGGGGCAAGATTATTTTTCTAGTTGAAAGAAGATGTAAATAAGTATGAAATTATTTTGTTGCAGAATATGGCTCAAGCCTGGAAGATGATGTGGTGGGGGACACTTCAGGGTACTACCAGAGGATGTTGGTGGTTCTCCTTCAGGTATTGGGTGGAGATGAATTACAGTTTGATTAAAAAGCCTGAGATTGAACTGGGCTGAATCTAGTGAAGTAAGGTCACTTAAAATTCTTTTAATAATTTCTAGTACTTGCTGATTCCTGCTGCGATGATTCTGGCTGTACGTCACCTGTGCTAGTTTGTATTTCAGCATATCTGTTCTAAATTCTTAATAGCTAACTCATACATTTGTTTTAGATAGCAGTATCTTGCTCCTTTCATAGAATGATAGCAGTATCTTGTTCCTTTCATAGAATTTAAAATCAGGGGGGCCATATTGGTTTTAGACAGTGCTGTATGATGATAATGGGAAATAGTGCAGGATTGATCTTAATAAAAGCATATTATTCCTAGAGAAAGAGTTTTATTGCATAACCATCAGGTGGAACCACTTTTCCTTTTGAATGAGAATGCTTTGTAGTTCAGTAATGTGATATATTACCTCTTATAGGCTAACAGAGATCCTGATGCTGGAATTGATGAAGCTCAAGTTGAACAAGATGCTCAGGTGAGTGACGCCTAGGATATGATGACTTTATTATGCTGTAGAAATGAAGAAATAATTCATGGTAATGAAAAATCACAATGTATGTTATAATAGCCTCTAGCGACAATCTTGTTAATGGGTTCTTTACATTGCATAAGACCTACATAAGTAGCTTTCTCTTATTCTGATCTGGTCAGCAAAATATTTTACCCCAAAGCTGAAATGAAATAAAATAAATTATATGAATTCCAACTAGATATATATATATATATATATATATATATATATATGTATTTTGGTGATTATTGAACATTCACAAAATAGAGAATTTTACAAGAAAATAAAATAGGTGTTATTAATTCTACTGCCAATTATATAGTGGGTGTCTTAGCAGGAGAAAATAAAGAAGAAAGAATAAATAATTTAACAGTAAGTAGTGTTATAAGAGATGACAAGTTATTTTAGTATTAGGAAATTTCTCTGCATTTCCTTTGACAGAATTTTAGGTAGGTTCGGTCTTTTGTCAGCTGCTTTTTAGTGACTCCAAATGAAAATTTCCACTTAAGTAACTTTTAAATCCTTATAAAGGCTCAGTGTGGTTAATAAAACAGTTATTAAAATATAGGAAAGGAAATTGGAAACATGAGAGTTGAAAACTGGAACTTGGTAATAAAGGAATTACTTAGGTTCCTAGAACCACCAATCATAAACCTCTTTCTGGTCACATGTTTCACTTAAGAGAATATCCAGTTCTTGGTTGGTTATCAGATATCATTGAAAAAGGAAGAGCCATATTCCTCCAGTGGAACAACCTATGGGTGTGTGATCACACTTTGCTAACAGAAAAGGAGAGAGATTGTTCTTTTGGGTAGGTTGATTTTATAATGGCTTCAGAATGCTGTCTTCTCTTTCTAGCTGGAGAGAGAAAAAGAACTGAATGTTTACTGAGGGCTCTCTGTGCAGTACTTGACTCTTGCTTTGCTTTGTCTTAAAAAATGCAAGCTAATTGTGTCCAGCTTCTGATTATAACCTTCAGGTTCCTGAATGGGTTATAAGCCCCTTTGTTATCTATGCCTCCAGCCTCTCTCACATACCTTGTCTCTGCCCTCTTGCCCCTCCCACACCGCTTCACCTGAGTCCTCTTCAAGAGTCAGTCTTCAGCTTAGATACTTTAGAGTTAGGTGCCCCTTATAGGGAAAACCATAGCCCCCCAGGCTTCCTGTCACAGTTCTTGCCACCTTCTCTGGAAGCCACCTATTTACTTGATTGCCTTCCTGGGCACTCTGAGCTGTCAGTTCAATTGTATCCTCAGCTTCTGGCATAGTTTAGGTGCTCAATAAATAACCGATGAATCAGTGAGCACTGAACTCTACCAGAGAGGGGTAATTTCCCTTTTATAAATAAGGAAACAAGCTCATGGCTTCCACTGAATAGCAGTGGAGTTGGGATTCCTAACCAGGCCTGTCTGACCCCAAAGCTCTTTCTCTTTCACTATAAGATAGTCATTGTTCTTGAATATTAATATTTCACTATAAGATATTTCAGTATAAGATCTTGAATAGTAATATTTCGCTATAAGAATATTTCACTATAAGATATTCAGTATTCTTGAATACTAGCACCTTCTCTGATTTTCTCTATCATTAAAGGATTTATTAAATATTGATTGCAAGCATAGTTACAGCTTAACTTCACCTTTTTTCGGGGAAAGGGCTAAAGCAACCCTACAAAGTTGTACTCCTGTTAGGAGCTTTGTTCAGCACTGAGGTGATCTTACTGCTTTCCAAGCACTGTTTGTGGCTTTGCTAGGAAACAATGCTGATTCTCTCATTCCTACTCTCAAGGGTAGGATAGGAGTTCTGGGAGCTTTTCAGTGGTCACAGTGTAAGAAGCCAGCTCTAGTCCTTTCAGATGTCTGCAGTGAGGCCTGCATTTGAGAGCAGAGGGCAGATTTCCCAGCATAGTCAGTGATGTAATGAGAGCATTGCAGCAGCGTGAGGCTCCAGAGGGGAAAACAGTACATTTTACCCTTGTGTTCATTAATTTCCCTCCTCGGAGCACTCACTGGATAGCACCGCTGCTCAGACTGTCATGGGCATGCGAAGCACCTGGGGACCTTGAACTGCAGATTCTGATTCTGTGGGTCTGGGCAGGGTTTGGGAGTCTGGATTTTGAACACGCTCTCAGGTAATGCCTGCATCCTTGGTACTTTGATTGCCGAGGCTGTATAGGTGACACTTACCTGTCATGCAGTAGATACAAACATTCACAATCCTGAGAGTACCTGTGAGACTGCCTGTGTGAAAACTGCTTTATAGAGTTACTTTAAAATATCCCTTGAATGGAGTCCAAGCTTTTCTTAGCCTTCCAGTGACCAGGAGCAACACAGAACATGTTACACTGGCTATTAGTTTTTGATTCTTTAAAATGTATTGTTATTAACTAATAAACCTGTTGAAAACAAATAATCTTTTGGCATTATAAAAAGGAACACACCAACTTGTACCTCGTAGCAAGGGCAGCTAGACTGTTATCACTAGTGAGAATTTCAGATTTCTTAATTGAGAGTAAGCTGAGACAGCTAAAGGGCCCTTTCATAAGCTTTTGCATTTTTTTCTCTACTGATACCTGGCACTAAGAGGATTTCTATTACTTGAGAGGTTTGATAAGCCATAGTGAATCATTCACTTGGGAACTGAACATTTTGTAGATAATCCAGTTTACTTTTTAACATTTTTAATGTGTTAAACTGATTTAATATTTTTAATGCGTTAAAACAGATTTTATCTTCTTCCCCAATAAGTCCTTGTTTTGTGCTTTCTCTGGAGGGGGAGTTGAACTCTTAGAGGAAAGAGGGGGAAGGAGAAGGGAAGCATTTTCCTAGGGCACTTGCTACTGAATACCTGACACTGTTCATTCAATGTATTATGTAAGTTATATAATCTCCATTAGTGACTATGCATATATTCCTACTCTGCTTGTGAGGACCTGAGGCTGAAGAGATTAAGTAGTTCATCTAAGATCTCACAGATATGAACAAGGACCACATCTATTTTGAATCAAAGCCTTATCCTTTGCACTGAACCAGGGCTTATCAAACTGTACTTAGGCTGAACCGTAAAGCTGAGGGAAGGGATACAAGGGTCTCTCATCCAGATGGATCCATGAATATTGGGCATCCTCCTTTAGAAGAAAGCATACTTAGATTAAAACAAAACTGTTAAATATCATTGTTTTATATGAAGAAGCCATCATTATTATTGCATATTATTTAATAATAGTTTTACAACAGATATTGATCCCAAACATAATTCTCCCAAGAAAATTAAAAGATTATGGTAAAAATAGTTGACATCTCACCAATTATTCCTATGCAGGCTTAACTCCTATACCTACTAGAGAAAATTTCTAGACATTTAAAATAGTGCATCAATGTCTGTGATATTGTACAAGATGAGTCCCTTACCCATTTAGATGTTAATATATTTGAATGTTTTATCTGCATGTAGAAACATACTAGAAGAAGCAACCAGCTCCCTCAGGATATTAATATTAATAGCAACTTTTTTTTCCCTTCCCTTCTCCCTTCTCCCCTTCCCCCTTCTCCCCTTCCCCCTTCTCTCCTTCCCCTTCCTCTCCTTCCCCCTTCTCCCCTTCCCCTTCCTCTTCCCCTTCCTTCCCCATTCCCTTCCC